>JAVDBV010086168.1:0-14052 GCA_032619315.1 Piper longum | reverse complement strand
GCTACAAGCAGAATCTAGCAACCATGAACTAGAATTGCTAGTTGATGCAGCAATTGAAAGGTCTGAGTCTGCATCATCACACTCAGCAACATTTGCAGCAGCTTTTTCCTTCTCAGGTTTGCCTCTATTCTTCAGCTTGGGACAATCTTTCTTCCAATGGTCTTTTTCTCGACAAAAGGCACATTCATCTTTACTAGGTCTAGACTTTGACTTCGATCTTCCCCTTCTTCCTTTATTCTGACTCTGCGGCCAGCCTCTCTCTACAACAAGAGCTTCAACTTCTGCACTTGCGTTTTCTTATTTTTCCTTCTTTCTCAATTCATAACTATACAAGGCAGCAGTTACTTCACTGAGAGACACAGCAACCTTCCCATGAAGTAGAATAGTTTCAAGAAACTCAAATTCATGAGGAAGTGATCCCAACAACATAAGAGCCAGATCTTCATCATCAAAAGTCATGTCCAGATTCATCAAATCTGTTACCAGCTGATTGAAGCTGGTAATTTTATCATTTAGAGTGGTACCAGGAACATAATTGAAGTGGAACAATCTCTTCTTCATATAGAGCTTGTTCTGACTGCTTTTCTTCAAAAATTTCTCCTCCAGTGCCTTCCACAATTTGCTTGCAGAAGTTTCTTTAGAAAAAACATACTTCTGCTCTCTAGAAAGGCACACTCGAATGGTACCACATGCCATTCTATTCAGCGTCTTCCATTCTTTCTCCTCAAGATCTTCTGGTTTCTTTTCTTCGATGGCAATGTCTAGACCCTGTTGAAAGAGGGCATCTAGAACCTCACTTTGCCACATGCCGAAATGATCGGTACCATAAAAAATCTCTACAGCAAATCTTGGATTTGTAACAGCAGTTCTTCCCAAAATTGAATATGAAGAAGCTGTTGCCTTCGATGTGGATGTTTCTGTCATTTCTGCTACAATGTCTATTTAATAGCTCTCAATGCGGAAAGCCAACTGGCTCAAGGAAAATTTTTTCTGATATGGAAGATCAGCACAAGCCGCAACCACAGAGCATACTAAAATCAACCTAAGAGCTCGAGGAAAATTTTTTCTGATGTGGAAGATCAGTATAAACCGCAACCACAGAGCATACTAGAATTAACCAATGGCTCTGATACCAATTATTGTGAAAAAACGGATAATTTTCATCAAAGATAACTAGTTCACTATGAGAACTATTACCTAGATGACAAACGTGAAAACTATTGTACTAAATAATTACCCCAAGATAAAATTCCCAGGAAAGTTGGTGGGACAAGATAGCCCGCTTAAAAACCAACTCTTAGACAGAATTTTATCAAGACAAGTAATATAAATAGAACAATAATCAACACCAACTATACCCGACAATAGCTATTAAATAGACACGAAAAGAAAAGAACAAACACCAGAATTTAACGAGGTTCGACAATTGCCTACGTCCTCGGACATTACCAAAATAATATTTCACTAAAAGAGAAATATTACAAAGAGAGAAAGAACAAATTACTAATGGTAGAAGGAACAATTACCAATAGTAGAAAAGGAAGTAGGTAATTCAAGAATACCCTTGGGATAAATTAAACTTGAGGGGGAGGGTCCCTTATATAGGGAGAGAGCACCCCTCTCATCCTTCCTACAATAGATGTGGGATTTTGACACCTACATATAACAACTGGCTCCATTGGTGCTGCATTAGCCCCCTTCTTACTGGCTATATATCAGCAAATAGATGGGATCTTCTAACCAGATTGATTGTGGCTGAAATGGGGCATAAGATAAGATTGGGTCTCAGTGTGTTTCGCCTTTCACCTGAGAATCAAGTAGCATTTTGTAATCTAGTTGTTTCACTCTCCTTTTTGTCTGATTGTTTCAAGAGCCATTCTTGCTTTCTTTGTATCTTTTTTTTAGGGTTTTTCTTTGTATTGTTACGTAAGGAAAGCTATTTGGTTCGCAAATTGTCTCGGGAAAATTTGAAAGCAAGACGTACAAGCAAAGTGTTAGAAAAATATACCTTAAAAAAAAAGTGTGAGAAAAAATATGGTATCAGAGGCAGGTCAGCCCACTCACCAAGTCAAAACAAAAAATTACTTTTAAAAAATCTTGTGTACAAAACAAAAAAAAAAAATTAAAACAAAACCGTCGCAGGTGGCCACTAGTGTTTAAGTCTCAAAGCTCCTCACGAGGTGGATTGTTATAAGATATAACATATACCCTACGTCATATGGAATTAGGAATAAACAACCCTTTTCAAGGTAACTAGTCAACTTGAGACCCCTCTCAATTCCCAAGGACCATTTGACCTAGATTTACTTGCTCACGTTGTTTTTTCCCCCCCTGAAAACCAACATTTATTCAAAGTATAGAACGGCATTTACAAATAAAGCATGAGGATCCTTAGGTTTGTAATGGTAAAAAATTACCAATGTTTTACCTTTTAAAATATATAAATCACTTTGTCAAACATAATTAATTATCAAGAATTCAGTCACAAATATTTTGGTTAGGGAGAGAGACACATACAAACAAAAAAGTTAAAAAAGTTGTACGTAACCATTGAAATAAATATTTAATGGTTTCATCTTTTAAAAGTTTGAGTTATTTGGAGAAGTGGTTAAACTATTGAAAAGTTACATGATATCCCAGTTAAAGGTTTATAACCTTGTTGGTGATATGTATCTTGATAAACATTAATTTGTCTCATATTGTGTGCAAATCTCATTGGCAATGTATGCTTAAAAAAATATTAATTTATTTCATATTGTGTCCAATAAAATATTTATTTTATATTTGGCCACGTGTTAAACCTTTGAAAAAGAATTATTGCATGAAGGGTGATTATTGAAATAAATATTTAGTGATTTCTTTTCATGATAATTTAAGCTTTTGAGATAAATAATTAGACCATCTAAAATTTATTTTAACTTCTCAATGTTTAAGTATTTTTCCCATGAATTGGAGTAAGCAAAGCAAAATGAGGTATAACATATTCTTAGGTATAACATTCTTTTAAAGATATAAACCTTTTTGAAAAGAACAATCACATTTTCTTTGTCAATTTCTATATAAACATCAAAGTTATTCATTTTTTATGGTGTTTCATCAAAAAGATACTATAATAGCATCAACAAATTCAACTCCTGATCTTCATATGCCAAAGATTATTTGTTCTCATTTCTCAATCTATCTTTGTTATAGTGACAAATTCTAAAAATACCATCAATACCATTAACCATTCGATTAGATGACATATTGTTTGTAGCTAATTTGCTATTAATCTCTTAAATTCGAAGATGAAAGTGTTTTTTTAAATGTTTACCATGAAATAAATAGAGTGAAAGAAATACGAAATTTGAAAAGTAAAAAGACTATGTTTGATTAGAATGAAAAAGCTACGAATAACATAAAAAATTTAAATTGTCAACATTGTTAAAAATATTATACATGTAATATATTTCTAAGAAAAATTAATGCATGCTTATTATATATTATATTGAAATTAGTTATAATTATCATCGAGTGAATCACCCATACACTCTTCTACTTACAAAAAAAAATTTGAGATAAGAGAGGAAAAATTAATTGCACATTGGTGACACACTTATAATTAATCATGATTTTTTTATGTTCTTACTTAGAATTAAATATATTTAAATTATATACAAAATAACTTACTCTATATTCTTCCATATAAAAAAATATATTAAATATATCTACTTTTAATAAGTTTAAATATTTTAAAATTGTATCCACCCCTTGCTGGGCTAATTTGAAGGTGACATAGCCCAAGCATGTTGGCCCATGAGTGGGAGCAGGCAGAGCAAGCCGGCGCCGACGGTTGGAAGAGAAAATCAGGAAATGGCCGGCAGACTGAGCAGCGCCGCCGCCCGAATCATGGGCGGCAACGCCCTCCTCGCCCGCTCCACCTCCGCCTCTCTCCCCCTTCGCTCCGGCATGGGCCTCCCCGTCGGCAAGCACATCGTCCCCGACAAACCAGTATTCCTCGCCTTCCTTCTATCTTCTTCTTCTTCTTCTTCTCCTTTTTTTTTTTTAACCTACGCTGATCAAATCAAAAATTGAAAGGTGATCACACCATTTTGTTTTTGTTCTGATTTTGTTGCATAACCAGCTTCCCGTCAACGACGAACTCGTTTGGGACAATGGCACTGCTTTCCCTGAACCATGCATCGATCGCATCGCCCCCACCGTTGGAAAAGTACTCGATTTTTTTTCTTGTTTTTTTGGCGATCAAATTTACCATTTCACTGTTTTTGCTTTATTTTATTTTATTTATTCATTTCTTTATTTGTTGTGGTGTTTGGTGTGGTTGTTGCAGTACGAGGCGTTGGCGTGGCTGTGCGGGGGATTGGGTTTCTTCGCCTCTCTTGGGCTCTTGGCTGTTTGGAATGACAAAGCATCTAGAATCCCATTTGTAAGTTCCATTCCTTTTCTTAAAATTGTTTGGACTGTCATGTATTGTGTTATGCACTTTGTTTAACGGTGATCGGAGCAGGTATTTGCAGCAGAATACTATGGTTTCTTATGCGATGGGAACTTTTATATGCTTTATTTAATCTTATGTTTAATATCCTTGGGAATGTCCTTTTGAGCCTGCTGCTCGCATTGAACATGATACGGTGTCTAATTAGATTGGCCTGAACATTGCATTGCCTGCATTCCTGCCCACTATATCATTTTCAGAATTCCAGTATGAGAAGTTTAAATGAAAAAAGGCCAATACAATCATGTATATAGCTAACATAGTTAATTAAGGAAATAAATAGGTAGAAAATAATTAAGAAAATTTATGTGTTCATTATTCATGTTTATTAGCTACAACATAGGTTATTGTAGAGGGAAGGAATGCACATGAAACGACTCCTATGCTTGGCTCTCATGCTTTCTAGAAAAGCTTCACAGCTTCCAATCTGCTTAATCTTATTTATAACCTCCAAATAGTTATTATACTCGGCATATCTGCATATCAGCTGTACTATAGTCTGTACAGTTGGATTTCCACTTTGTTTACAGTTTTTGTTTGAAGCTTCACCAAGCAGTGAATCAGTTGCTCAAGTATTATTTTGATCCAATTTTTTTTATTGCTTGAATTGTCTATCACATTTTTGGCTGCATAGAGTTTCTTTATCATCATCATTATTATTCTGTTGGGTTCAACAATTTTAATTTTATTATTGTCATGGGTTAGATGAGAAGGGTTCAATTAGGTTTAAGATCTGCCCTGCTTTTTCGATTGGAGTAGTAAAGTCTTCACTAAACAGGTTACCGGTCTTAACTTGAAGTTATTTTGGTCAGTCATCTCTCTCAACAATCGTGTTTGAGTATCTTAGTTAGGATAAGTGCAATTTTGTAATTCTTCAATATAGATATATGAGTTTGCTTTGTATTAACTCAAGTTCAGCTGATATGAGAATATCACAGTTTAAGCTGAATCTGTCTATTTATTCAAAGGCTATCTTTTTTTGTACTTGTCAAGTTTATTCTCATCATCCAAATCCAAAGGTCCATGTTAACTTAGGGTTTGTTTGGTTGTCCTAAAAAATATATGAAAGAAATATAAAATTTGGAGATAAAAAAATTTCCTTGTGTTTAGTTGTCTAGAAATTTTGTCAAAGGAAATTCTAATTTCAATCAAAGTAAGGCTATTTTCTTGCCAACCAAACAGGCCCTTAAGTTGATACAGGTGTATCAACTCAAGCTTATGTTAATATTATCCTATTTATATTTTGGTATCTTTTTTTCTTTTGATATTGTGGCAGACGCCAAAAGTCTATCCGTATGATAACTTGCGAGTGGAGCTTGGCGGAGAGCCATAGATATATGATGGGCCTGGATTTGCTGTTCTTGTTCATTGTGTAAAACTTCAAGCTCCATGTCTTCTCGAGTAATAAACTTCAATGAAAAAATGCCTGATATTCATGAATACATGTTTGATTTGTGGATCAAATGCAGTTCAACTGACTTGTTTCATTATGCTGTGTTATATTTTCTGGCAAATTTATATGCAAATTATTCACATTTCGCTACGAATCTACACCTAATTCTGAAGCAGACCGGTTTTGAATATATTATGCTAATCTGACACTACATTAGATGTTCTTGTGTGAGGAACTTGAGACTCAAACCTCGACCATACTTTCTGAGTGCCGGTTTTGGTTTCACGGTCTTTCCCCTTGCAGAAGGCTTTCTTTTCTAGTGTTGTTTGGCAAAATTATCATACTTAACAAAAGCCACAATTGAGTTATGTTTCCCTATTTTTTAATGTAATATTATTTGGATCATATAGGGAAGTTGGTTGGCTGGAATGAAATATGAAAATTAGGAAAATTGGAAGTCTGAGGGTGTTCCATATGCTAGTCAAGGTTACTTTATAGAGACAATGAAATGCGGAAAGAAACTAGGGACAACAGTGTTAAATACTGTACTAGAAACTATACCGGATTTACGGGGTGGTACGCTCTATAGTTTGTTTAACCAGTCGGGACTTAACGTGGTATATAGAATGTAGTAAAATATGAGATATTTATCGTAGATTTTATAATTAATTATAAGTAATTGGTATGAGTATAATTAAAATTTTAAATTTTTCTAAGACATCATCATGTTAAATGAAACTAACAAATTATTCCATATTTAACTAATAAGATAATAATTTGTTTTTGGATATTATATCTTAGACATATATATCCATATATATTATACCTTGTCTTTTCACATACAAAATATAATATATTACACATATGTAATATTTTTATTCTAAAATAAATTAATTAAAAGTTCATTGCTGGATGCAATTAAAACTAAATTTGTTATAACAAAATAAAGAAACTTAAATTACCCATAATAGGGACAAAGTTTAAAGTAAAAATTATTATTTGAAAATTTAAATTAGTTAAATTATAATAATATAGTTAAGAATTATAATTACCGACTACAACTTGAAGAATCAGCTCAAGAATCTTTTAAAAAGGTATTACAATTAAAAAATATAATAAACAAAAGGATGCTGCCATGGTTTGAACCTTTGATGTGAAGTAAATATAATAATTTATCTACCAAGAAGTAGAGGTGCTTATTAGTTGGGTTTGGTCGAGCATTTGGCATACCAAACTGACCAAATCCATTAATTATTTTAAACATACATATCAAACCCCCGCTATTTACCATTTAAACCCGAACCTAACTATTTAAAACCCAATTAAGTTATAAAAAAATAAATTAAATGGCACTATGATAAACTAAAATAAAGATAATTATTTTTAAAAAATAAGGTGGTTAAATAGGTCAGGTCGATACACAAAAAAATTGAAAACATATTAATTTTGCATATAAATGCATATAACTCTATAATAAAGTTTAAATCATATCAAATATAATATTTATACAAAATATATATTATTGAAATCCAATATCAGGTACCCTAAAACAGTTATTCGGTATCTCAAAAACAAGCCCAATTAAGTAAATACAAAACCAATTTCTTTGGTTTTCGTCGGGTCAAGCTTTGCGGGTACAGGACCCAACGGATACCCCTGCCAAGAAGGAAGAAGGCACTGCATTGGTTTGTGCACAAATTTCATTGTTTTCATTTTATACAAACAGTACAATGGCCCCCTTAAATGCATACTAATCCCACGTCGCCCCCAAACACAAATAACGGAAACTAGCCCATCTGTAAATGATGAGGTCATCTCTCATCTCCCATGTGGACCATAATTGTTAGTATTTTGGTTTAGCCTAGCATTGAACTGGGCTTGTCATTAAACCGGTATTCCCATTTTGGTAAAAGTCGAGAGCATTGGACCAAGTTAGCCGAAACCCGATGTAATGCTCCAAACCAGACCGGACTCATGGCCGACTAGGTTGGACCGACCTGTCCGGTTTGATATTCAAAACTATGTTAGGGACAATTGAGCAGTTTTGCTCATTATCCAACAACCCAAATTTAACAAGTGAGCCTTGCATATATTATGTGTTAGATTACCTTTTTTGCTGCGAGAAGATCCAAGGAGACTTTATGATCATATCTTACTTCCTATCAAAGTTTTTGTTGGAGTCTTTCCTCCCATGAGGAGTGGCAGCGACAAAGGAAGGCCGAGCGGCAAGCGGCAAGCAGTGATCGACAAGCGATGAGCAGCCTGCGGCAGAGAAGAAAGGACCAGGAAAAGTGGGCGGCGCTCGAACTTTGGAGGCACGGTCCGACCCATGAGCGGGTTATTTGACCGGTTTTGGGCCCGTTTTGGACGGCTCTCGGGGGCTATTTAAGCCAAACTTAGATGGCTTCGTAGGGAGTTAATCAATTTTTCAGATGGTGCCCGGGTGTTTTGGTATGGAGAAGAGAAAGAAATTTTTTTTATTGGGAGAAGGAGGCTGTTTTTTGTAGATTGAGATCCATTGAAACGTGCTCTTCGTCAATCCTTCAACCAAAGTGGATTCTCGGTCAAAATTAACATCAATTTGACTTGTTTTCAATTTTCTTACCCTATTTAGATCAATCTTAATTGTAATTGATAATTGTTGATCTGTGTTTGCGAAGAAGTTTCTCTCAAAATTATTAGGAGTGATTTTACCTAGATTTATTTTGGAGCAGTATTAGTAGGAGTTGTTATTTAGAATAATTTTAATTGATTATTATTTGTAAAGAGGGTTGTTTTTCGGAATTAAATATTAGTGATTATAACTGGTCTATTTCATCACAGCGGAAGTTTGGGCAGTGGTTTTTCCCTCTACATTTGGTGATTTTTCACATAAATTTCATCTATATTCTCTATTTTATTTGCATGTGATTTGTAAATAATTATATTTTTTGTATTATTTTGTCAAGTAGTTAATTCGTTTTAAAATTTTATGGTGTGAAAAATCCAAACAGATTTTCTCCATACACTTCCTACCAAGTTGCTGCATTGTCATACATGATTTAATTTGGAGGAAATTTCACTATTCAAGGGGGAGCTACGATATTCTATTCACAATTCAAGAATCTCTTCGATGAAATTTTACCAATGAAAGGTGTTCTTTCATCATGATAACAGAACTACCCAACAATTAGATTGGGCTTAATTAGATGGAGTTGTTTTGAAGTTAAAAATCAAATCTGCCCAAGTTTAATAATTTTAATGAAAAGTAAAGTGGGCTGGCAAAAGGGAGGTTGTTGAAGGCTGCCCAGCTGTGTTGGTTCACTTTGTTTTTTTCGGAGAGGAAAAAAAAAACTTGGGTTTTCTATTTTAATACAACTCTACCATAATCTAACAACCCAGGTAGGGTTAATTAAGATATTATAATAAAAAAAATCCTTCAATCGTGAAGCAACCTTGACATGTGAATAGATTTCCCCATCCTGGTTAATTAATGTAATTCCTCTTAATTAATTTGTTGCCTTGTGTTTTTCACATACTCTGATCTTGTTACTCAATATTCTTGATTTTTTTTTAAAGTAGTGGCAGAAGCTACTGATTATCTTCACTCTGGTTTACCTGCTTAAATTACAAAGCATAGGTGGGAAAGGCGTAGTTCGATTTCCCCATCAATATTGTTGGCCAACACTAAAGTAATGATGAGAAGGAAATATTCTTAGAGGGCAGCATCTCTAGAGATTTGTATTTGTAGCAAGTGTCATTTTATATGTTAAATGATTTTGGCAATATAAAAATGGTAAGCATTAATTAGAAAACATATTCTAACTCTGCAGAAAATAATTAGAAAGTATGCGAAAACAATACAACTCATACACACATTCCATGGCCCTTGCCACCAGACATACCCATGCATGCAAAACAAATTGTTTTTTGTCTCAACGTAAATATTGGCTCGACGAAGACAAAAAACAAACACAAACACAACCAATTAAAGTATTAAACAGCACTAACTTATTGAAAGATCATACATAGAACCAGGCAGCCCGCAGTGAAAGGATTGAAATTGAGGCTAGGCACATTTGAACTTAGAAGGGTTAACCCTCCCACAAGCATTGAGAAGCAAGCTCAAAGACACAGGGATGTTGAGGTTGAGCCCAAGGACATTAGCTTTAATAGCAGTGCAGAGACAGACAGCGGCGTCGAGGTCAACTAGGCCTTGCAGAAGGCTGCAGCAGGGCTTGGTGGCTGGAGATCCAACTATGACGTTCACAAGCCCAAGCAAGTCTGCACACACGCTAAGTTTGAGGGCGTCTCTGGGGCACTTGCCACGGGACCCAGAGGGAGAGGGGGTCGATGGGGAAGGGGTTGGCGTAGGCTTTGGCTTGGGTTTGGGCTTGTGGCATGAGCATTCAGAGGTGTCGACTTCGGTGGCCGAGACAAGCTGGCCACCGACGAAGATTAGACAGACGAACAGAGCTGAAATCTTTGATGAGCGCTTGATGGCCATCTCAATGTATATTGCTCAGACTCTCAGACTAGTGTGAGGGAGGTAGGCTATGGAAGGGGAAGAGAAGGGTTGCGGTACTATTTATGCACAAAGAAGAGAAGATTGGCATTGAGCTGGTTGACGTGGACGTGCATGGACGCATGTGAAGATTTGAAGCTTTTTGTCGTGTGGTGGTATATACATATATCAAAACATAGAAATTTAAAAAAAAACACAGAAATTAGAATAGATAAATAAAATATAGTTCGATCTTAAAGTTATTTCAATAGGTATCGAGTCCGCTCATTTGGCCAGGCCCTACTCGAGTTTTTATGAGTTGGTTTACGTACCAATTAAGCCTCCAAAATGATTCATATTTCATTTACATAATATCATCAAGAGACATATTTAATTAAAACTTGTCTTTTAATTTGCGAGACTTAAAAATAGAAGATTTGTATGCATATAAGTGGTATAATAAGCGATAAGGTCTTACACCCAATCAATAACTAGATGTGCATGAGTATTAGTACCCAATCAATAACTATATGTGCATGAATAATATTGGGCATTAAACCCATTCAATAACTAGGCGTGCATGAGTAATAGTATCCATTTGTTACTAAAATTTTAAAATTGTCGCTTATAATATTTAATGGAGGAAAATTGCTCATCTCTGATCGGGTCTTACAAGCATACAATTGGCTATAAAACCTTGTAGTAGATTATCACTCATGTCTATAAATAAACACATTGTTTTATAAATTGTTGAAGTGATTTTAATGAAGATGGAGAGAAAAAGGGGTTTAAAAATTAGGTTCTAAATAAAGAGGTTATGATTGAATCACGGATTTATGAAATCTGATATATTATCTTATTATACTAAAATTTTAGAAAAGTAATTTAATTATCTATTGGTCTAACTTCTATATGGATTTCATCCACAATTCTAATCTCATATGTGTGTGCGCGCGCGCGTACGTGTGATTGAAACTTCTTTTTAGGGTCTCAAAACCTCAACTGCATTGGTATACGAGTCAAAATTTATAGATGACTATTGACTAATTTAATATTTGACTTCTTGAGTCATGTCATAAAAATTATCAAAATATATTTATTTTTTAAAGATTAGTTAAATTACTATTTTTAGTGATTTAAATCATATACCTATCAATTTCAAATGTTAAAAGACTAATATATATATATATATATATATATATATATATTTCATATAATTTGTTATTTATATAATTTAAAAGTTAATATAAATGACTCTGAGCTAGCTTGAAGCTAAGTCGACTTCACTTATATGTTGAACTGAGTCCAAGTTTTGAATTTTTAAATTATGATCGTGATTTGTACTAACTATTATAATTATCACATTTTAGTTATTTCACTAATATCTTAACTTTTGTTGCCGCATAATAGGAAATTAAAACATTAGATCATGTCTTTTGCCATCATGGGATGAATAACGAAGAAAGATCGTGGAAATTGAAACAACTCATTCATGAGCAATTTTGTAAACAACTCATTCCTAAGCGATTTTAGAAACGACTCATTCATGAGCGATTTTATTGCTTGACACTTTGATTTCCATAAAGTTGAGCATATTGGCAATGACTTTTCGGTCACCAGAGTTGCACACCTTGTGGTGGTGTTTATAAATAGCTTTCATATATTCTTATCTCAACACACAAGATAAAGTCCGTCATTCGTTTCTAATGTGAGAGATGATTATGTGAAAGATGGAGGTGATCCTTGTACTCTTGTGAGATGATTTGGGTTGGATTCCTTGTTGCATCTCTTGTAATCATTGTGTTTGTGAGGAAGAAGGTTATAATCTCTTTGTGATATAGTGAAGCTTCAGACGTGTCTATGTGGTTTTAACTTTGAGTGAAAGAAGGTTTTTCACAAAAATTTATGTCTTTTATTTCTTTTTATTATCCTTTTTCTATTATTATTCTAATTTTTTATGGTTGTTGCCTTTATATTTCGCAATACTTGGTTCGAGAGCTTTGGTTTGGTGGTCAAGTTTTGATATTAATCTCCTTTTATATTGTGTTTGTCTTAAGTCAGAGTTATGGAGGAAGATAAAAAAGGAAAGATTGGAAAGCTCAATGGAAAAAATTTTGAGTAGTGGAAGCTGCAGATGGAGGAGGACTACTTGTATTAGAAAGATTTATATTTACCATTGAAGGGAGTGAAGCCAGAGAATAGGGAAGATAAAGAGTGGATGGAAGATGAAGAATCGAAGTTGTCCATTAAAGGAAGTGGAGCAAGAGAATAGGGAAGATGAACAGTGGATGGAAGATGAAGAATGGAAGTTGTTGGATTGAAAAGCATTGGCATTGATTAAATTGTGATTGACAAAAAAGGTGGCTTTCAGCATTTTCAAGGAGACCACTACTTTAGGTTTGACGACAACATTGGCCTAGTATTATGATAACTTGGATACTTTTCTTGTTGGAGAAGTTCTTCAATCTAAGGATGGGAGAAGCAAGTTTGGTTCCAAGTTACTTGAATGAGTTGATCACTATTTGGGCTCAACTTTAATCATTGGATGTCACATTCACCGATAACATTAAGGCTTTGATGTTCTTATGTTCACTACTAGATAGGTGGAACAATGTTGTGCTCGCTATTAGCAATGCATCTAAGAGAGCTTGATAATGTCTTTAGTACAATATCGATTGGTGAACTAATAAAGATAAGCCTCAATGACTATGGTATATCAAGAAATAATGGTACGCCAATTAATGTCTTGTCTCTTGATAATAGCATAAGAAGAGAGACGTAGAAGCAGTCATCAAGGAAAGATGGCGTTCACGGTCAAGGGGAAAATTTGAAGGAAAATAGTGTGTTAGATTTATAAGTAAGGAGTTCATATATAAAGGAATTGTCTATACCAGTTGAAGGATGGAGCTAATGTCATGAATTCAAGTGAACCGAGTGATAACTTATACTTGTCTGTTCATACCTAATCAAGAAGTGACTTGTGGATTGTTGATTTTAGTGCTTCATTCTTGACTTGTGGATTGTTGACTTTAGTGCTTCATTATATTGCATTGCTTGTAAGGAATGGCCCAGTCATTGTATCCAAGGTGAGTTTGGACATGTTTGTTCATACCTAATCAAGAAGTGACTTGTGGATTGTTGATTTTAGTGCTTCATTCTTGACTTGTGGATTGTTGACTTTAGTGCTTCATTATATTGCATTGCTTGTAAGGAATGGCCCAGTCATTGTATCCAAGGTGAGTTTGGACATGTTTGTTCATACCTAATCAAGAAGTGACTTGTGGATTGTTGATTTTAGTGCTTCATTCTTGACTTGTGGATTGTTGACTTTAGTGCTTCATTATATTGCATTGCTTGTAAGGAATGGCCCAGTCATTGTATCCAAGGTGAGTTTGGACATGTTTGTTCATACCTAATCAAGAAGTGACTTGTGGATTGTTGATTTTAGTGCTTCATTCTTGACTTGTGGATTGTTGACTTTAGTGCTTCATTATATTGCATTGCTTGTAAGGAATGGCCCAGTCATTGTATCCAAGGTGAGTTTGGACATGTTTGTTCATACCTAATCAAGAAGTGACTTGTGGATTGTTGATTTTAGTGCTTCATTCTTGACTTGTGGATTGTTGACTTTAGTGCTTCATTATATTGCATTGCTTGTAAGGAATGGCCCAGTCATTGTAT
>JAVDBV010086166.1:362-13940 GCA_032619315.1 Piper longum | reverse complement strand
CTAACCGGGGCCTGTAACATGCCGGTTCGGTTCACGAGGGTGAACCGGATTTGGGGTGTTACAGCCTCCGCATGTGATGAGGGGGAGATGATTCGGGTGTTGTGATGTGTGAATGGGAGAATTATTGGGTTAATCACACATCCCATTTGGATGCAACCATTGACTTGTATATAGGCTAATGGGAAAACCTTAATTTTTAAGCTAGCTTTTGGATTAAGAGAGGCCCATGAACCTGTTGCAAGTCATTTTTGGGGCCCGAAGGGCCCAACAGGTGCAAGGATGGGGCATTCTGAAGCTACGAGAAGGTTCCAGACCTATCCAGGGCCTTGTATGAGAAACGAGCACAAACCCCTGATTTACCGATCGTGTTCGTCTCACCGGTATAATAATCAACAGGGAGCCGGCTCGTTCATGGTGTGGCTTTAATTCATGAGCTTTCTCGAGCTGTTATGGTTCAATTTGATTTAGGGTAAGATCAAGTAAAATACCTAGCAAAGTGGGGGGCTAAATTGACAGCACCAGACTCAATCTAGGGTGGATTTGGGTATTGAGATCATCAATCTTAATCTCTCTCAAATGGTCTAATTCCTTGCACTAAAACTTAATTTATGTTTTTTTTTGCACTTAGATATTGAAATGCTCTAGATTACATCTATATTTAAGGGCTCTTAGATTTCCCTTCATTTCGGATGAGTTATATCCCGAAATGATTTGTAGACTTCTCTCCATTTAATTATACAAGAGTTTCACCCTGAGTATTTAAGGACCCGACTAACATTATAGACCCAAACATCTAACACCCTTAAGTCATGTCATAATGAGCTTGCTTATTTCACATAACATGAGCGTAAAACAACATTGCAGACATCGACACTTCTTCTCGACATCCAGACGATGTTGGGGGGCCTTCACACTCTTAGCTTCAACGTTAAGGCAAAAGAGATGGCCGTCAAGAACTTGATGACAGCTAAGTTGTCGACGTTGGTAAAGACAAAAGCTTCGCATTTGGGGTGTAAATGAGCCGAGCTGAGTACTTGACGAGTTTTGATGTATTATGGGTTAAGTTGAGTTTGTCCAAAATTTATAGTGTTTGAGTTTGGCTCGTGTTTGACTAGCTATGTTTTCGAGCTGAGCTTGAGCCGAACGAATGTTTGTGCTTATCTCATACTCGACTTATATATGATCAAAAATTTCTTTTTAACACTATATAAGTTCAGTGTGACCTTAATAATATTGATGAGCCAAGTCAAACCGAGTATTTTTCGAGTTTGAATATATCAAGCTCGAGTTTTGAGCCAAACCGAGTCGAACGCTCTTTAGTTCAAGCTTTGTTTGTTACTCAACGAGCTATCCATTTTGGGCCGAGTATTTTTTCGAACATAAAATTAACAAGTACGAGTTCAAACCGAATTAAGCCGAAATTACACCCCCTACTACTTGACTTATTTACACCCCCTACTACGCATGGAGGAATGACATCACACCATAAAGAGGTGAAAGTCGTCAGAGGTTGTCTTGATAGAAAATCTTGTTGAGATGAAATGCTAAAGAGAGTACCGTTTGGTTTTAGTTGCACCTTGAAATTAAAAATATATAAATTTTTAGTTTTGATCTGTACTTTTATTTTGAATTACTGTTTATAAAGTTTATAGATCTTTTGTCTTAGTTGTAACCAAACAAAGGGTAAGGCTAAGGTTTTATTTTCTGAAAAATAAATTGGTTCATTTTATGTGTATGATCAACAAACAATAAATCTAAGTAACCCTATTGGTTGTGCTGCAAATATGTGTGGTTATATGGACATATCTTAAAGCCCGTAAATTGGATGTTGAGCCCATATAACTTAAAGCCCATTAACTGAAAAGCTCTCGCTCTTCTTAAATACTTTTGCCTATAATTCAAAGTGACGAAAAGTTGGCCGGAGCTAGCAAGAATCTGTATGGCGGAATCTGTCACTGGCCATGTTTATCGACTGCAAATTTCTTTTTTATTTGTTTTAAAAAATAAATAAAATCTTTTCCCATCATCATTTAAGTTGAGAGTGGTGATGAAATTCATAATATATATATATATATATATATATATATATTAAGTAAAATTCCTCTAAGGAAAATAGAATGTTCTGTTTCTGATAACAGTCTACGATAAATTGGAGGCACCAAAAAAAAACAGTTAAGGGTAGCCACATTGGACGTGTACATTCCCTCTTTTTCATCTAGATAATTGTTCAGTAGAAACAAGGAGAAAAAAAGAAAAACGAAAAAAGGAAGACAAAAAGAAAATCATATGAAAATGAAGCACAAAATGAAAAGTCGGGTCGTTCCATACTGCCATACTCTTATTCAATCACAAGCAGTATAGGAACCGCCAACCTTGCAAATTTACCTAACTATGTCAAATATTCATATGTGATCTGAACACCTGTTCTCTTTGTCCACTAGCTATACCCGACTCTGAAAACCAGCACGGAGACATACGGAAATGACATTCAAATAGACGCCATTTTCGTCGAGAATAGAATCTTCTTAACAGGATAATCTTCAATTTCTTGCCAGCACAGGTTCAACAACTCCCACCATGCAAACTAATGCATATGTGATATCTGCTATATTCAAACAAACACCCACAATAAAACGCTCTATTGCAATTGGCTAGACAATGTTGAATGCACCTTCCCTTCTGGGCTTATACTGATTTCTCCATTCTGCGACTTGTTCTCCGAATCAAGACCCGTATTAAATTGATTAAAGTGATATTGTTGAGCGAGTTTTCCATTTGGGATGGAAACAGAGTGGCAGAGCCCATCTGTAAATTTTCTCTGTGAATTAAGCTCCAATCAATTAATAGGTGTTACACTTGACCTAATTCATTGCCCAGAGCCGGGAACAGTTAGATCTATCATCACTGAGTAATTATCAGTCATGACAGCAAGCTAAACGGGGCCACACCCGATTTACGATCTAAGTACTCCGCCAGTGCGAGAGCTTCAATTATGTTCCGTCTAGACATGTGATATAGAACTTAATCAAGTTTCCTTTTTCAAATTGGGTCCCCTTTCCATAAAGTTTGATTACTTCCAATGACAAAAAACAACCTTTACCCTAGAAAAATATATAATAAAACTGCCTTCAGATCCAACTTGGTAGAGGGATTGATGATAAAATATTGGCCACCTCTTTTGATCTTGCGGAAAACGGACATATTTCATTAAAGTTTTTTGTTTTCTTAACGAAACGATGAAGAAACCAGGTGGAAGTTGACCTGGTTGGCGTTGAAACTGCACAAGACGCACATGTATTCTTGCCAAACGTTAAACTGTGCACTTCTTGGTTGAAGCGTCGACTTGGACCGATTATTTAACTCGGCCGCATCTAGAGACCACTCGTTAGATCCAACCAAACTTCTAGTGAATCCTCGTCGAGTCAAGTCGAGTTAGGCAAATCAGAGCTCGGTGAAATGATTCACCGAGTCCACGTTGATACGGAAGTGTTCTTCTGCCTAATAAGCCATGTTAGACCAAACTGGAGTGGACCGAGTTATATTTTCTGACCCGCATTCGAAGTTCTTACATTGATCATTGATTGCACTTGGGAAATGGTTGGTTTACAATTAGATTTAGAAGATAGTTTAATGGTGGGATGGAAATGAGCGCCATGCGCTTCGAAACGAGTGCAGAAAGAAAACCGGTATTTGGTGGAAGTAATTATAGAACAATTAGAACGGGGAGATGATCGGCTGATGAAGTAATCACGTATGAATACATGGCATCTGTAAAAAAAAAAAAGATAACGTAATTATTTGACTTCGATGCTAAAGAAGCAAAAGAGTATAAAGAAGATAAAGAAGACAAGGATGACCACCCACCACATAGGGGGGGAGACAATATTCTTAATCAGAGCCGATTAATCCTGCATGTTGGTATTGGTAGAGTAAAACGAAATAGTAATAGGCGTTAGCATGAAATCTTAGAATTCCTTTGCTACGTACTTAAACAAATAATGTCATTATCGGGTCTGATCGTCATTGCCATGATTGATCTATTCCTTAATGTTCATGATATAATTAATGTTCATGCTTAAATTGGATGATCATTTTTAATATTTTCAACTCAACGGTGAACACGGAATGGTCTATGAAGACATTAAGATCACATCAAAGAATGAGATGTTTTTGAAAGACCAATTGGCAATAACTAACAAGGATGAGCAAACATGGCATCACCTAGACGCTGCATAGAAATTCCTTACTACAGCTCTCGAGGGTTGAGAATGGTGGCCCCGAAAGAAACCAGGCAGGTCGTCGTCTTCCACTTCTCAATAGAAAGGAACCCTCTTGTCAGTTTCAACAAACTCCTACGCCTACTACCTTGGCGACAATCGACGTTGTCGTCGATCGTAATCAGTAATCCCAAATCATATACGTGAGACGAGATCAAAGACATTATAACGTCCACGTCCACGTGAAAATACACTATACGCACGGGCATCAAATTACAACTGCATGTTGATTTTGATTAAATTGATTCACAGATTTTGGTTCTTTTTTTTTTTTTGGATCGTTAAACTTTTCTGTACATGTCTTTTCTTTATAGTGTTTGGTTTCTATCAATACCAGCTCAGATCACTTTCTTCTTCCACCTTCTCGGCTCTATCTCTGTTTGTATTTTCGTCTCCTCCACTGCTTTCGTGCGCCTGCTTCTGGTTGCATTTATTTGCGACTCGCCCAGATTCCACGATCTGAATCAACCACCCCTTCTCCCCGCAATAATTTCTTACCTTTTTCTGATCTTGTTTCCATCATTCTCTTTCTCTGCTCCAAAGCTGGGGTCACCGATATCTCTGTGCTCCTGCTTTTGTTAATGCCAAGCTAGTGCAGTAGTACTACCATTTCGTCTCCTACTCCCACCACTAGAGCCTAAAGATGGCTGCCCATGTCCCTTTTGATCTGTAAGACCACATGCTCCAACCTGCAAAAAGCTCCAGTGACCACCCCGCTCTGCTTTCTCTGAAGTCCTTCCAAACATTCATGTAGTTTCTAAATAAGATCATGTGAAGACGACTGCAGCTTACGCATACCTTCCCTTCTTTGTGTTCTGTTGAGTGTTGATCATGGGGAAGAGCTCTGAATTGTGCTTTGTCTTTGCTGTTCTATCCTTGTTCTGCTTCTCCTTGAGTTTTGGCCAGTTGCCTTCGTCCCAAACTTTTAGTCTCTTCAGAGTCCGCCAGCAGCTTGAATTCCCACCAGTTGCCAAGAGCTGGAATCGGCACACGAACTTCTGCTCGATTCCTCCTACACTATCTCTCACAATTGTCTGCACACAAGACCGAGTAACTGAGCTCACCATTGTGGGAGGTAAACGTCCACCATCTTCTCGCAAGAGCTTTGCTGTTTCCTCATATACTCTGTCGTCGAATTTCTCCATTGATTCACTGTTCGCTACACTTTCCAAGATTTCAAGTCTGGAGGTGCTATCCCTCGTTTCCTTGGGGATATGGGGTGGATTGCCTTCCAAGGTAACTCGGCTTACTTCGCTGAGAGTGCTAAACTTGAGCTCGAATTCTGTTTATGGTCGGCTCCCTGGAAAGATTTCATCTCTGCCCAATCTCCAGACTCTTGTTTTGCATGATAATATGCTCAATGGGAGTGTGCCCGATCTTAGTGGCATGAAGACTCTTCAAGAGTTAGACTTGGCCAAAAATCTCCTTGGGCCTAAATTTCCAGCTCTGCCAAACAAGCTTGTCACTGTTAATCTCCATGCCAACAAGTTCAGCTCCAATGTTCCTCTGAGTTTAGCTTCTTTTGATCAGATTCAGAGGCTAGACTTGTCGACAAATCAGCTCATGGGCTCTGTTCCTTCTGCTCTGTTTTCTCTACCATCCATCCAATACTTGAACATGGCCGGAAATGAGCTCAGTGGTTCCCTACCAAGGACTGCAACTTGCAACAAGGAGTTGAGATATGTTGATCTTTCAGACAATCTTCTAACTGGAAGCTTGCCCGCTTGCATCTCTACAAACTCCTCGAACAAGGTTGTTCTGTATTCGGGGAATTGCTTGTCTTCCGTAAATTCTGCAAATCAACACCCATTCTCATTCTGCAATAAGGAAGGAGCTTTTGCAGCAAATCCAAATAAGACAAAGAAAAGAACCTCCAAGAGCAATCTTGGGCTTGTTATTGGAATTGTTGCGGCAATTGTGGGTGGCCTGCTGATAATGGGGATACTTCTCTGGCTGATCTTCAGAAAGCTCGGTGGGAAGAATGAAGATGACCACTTGGTGAATAATTCTCTCATGGAAAAAGATCCAAGCCGAACTTCTCCCAAAATATTTTTACCCGACTCAAGTAATGCATTTTCAAGTTCTTGTTCTTATTGATCTTCAAGAAACATCTCATTTCTAATATTGAAACGACGAAAATGGTTGTATTGTAATTAAAGGTAAATCTTGTCTTGAACAGGGAATGCTAATGGAGGGATGAGGCTAGGAGCTTTGGGATTGCCACCATATTATGTTTTTACATTGGAAGAAATAGAGGAAACAAGTAACTTTGAGGAATTCAATTTGATTGAAGATGGCCCCAAAGGAAAGGTAGGATTTCATATCTGAGTTTTCAACTTTGTTAACCTCGGCTGTGTAGCAGATCGAGTTAATGTAGCATTACCACCATAACTCTGATTAATTACAATGTAGTAAAACCTATGAACAGATTGACGACCATAAGCATTTGTTGTGAAACTAAATTGTTTTTAACTTTCAGCTCTACAAAGGATGGAACAGGGATGGATCACAGGTTGCAGTGAAATGTATAGAATTGAAGCAAAATTATTCACAGCAAAGCTTGCAGCATTACGCAGAAACAATTTCAAAGCTAAGGCACCGGAACCTGGTGAGCATTTTGGGCCACTACATTGATAACAAGACCATCTATCTTGTTATGGAGAATGTCTCAAATGGAACACTAAGAAGTCATCTTACAGGTATCGACTGTTCAATTTATCAATAAATGGAACTGAAACTTTCATAAATAATAATATGTAATAAACATATACTAATATTTGCTTGTTCTGTTAAAAAGACCCAAAATATGAGGTGCTAAGATGGCCGCAAAGAGTTGCAGCGGCAATTGGAGTCGCCCAGGGAATTCAGTTCTTGCATAGAGATGTGACACCTGGTATATTTGGAAATGATATAAAGATTGACAACATACTGTTGGATGATAATCTTACTGTAAAAATCAGCGGGTACAATCTTCCTTTACCTTCCAAGCATAAATCCACTAAGGTATAACCTTTCCTCACCTTCTCTTCTTGCACCTTTCAATTGATATATAAGATCAATAAGCTTACCTAATTCTCCATTAAAAATTAACAGGTTGGTTCAGAGAGTCCACTTGGTGGAGGGCCTAATGATCTAGTCAGGTATTTTCACTATACTTGATCTTGTTGATAGAATTACTATGCAATAGTCCTTAACATTACAAGAAATCATGGGACTAACAACATTTCCATAACAACAGCATTGAGGAAGGACAGAGAGCTGACATACATCAGCTAGGAGTGATCCTGTTGGAATTGATATCTGGAAACCCCATCACATCTGACAATGAATTAAAGGCATTGAAACACAAGGTCACTCATGACTTCTATACTCACAAATACCAGTATACTTTCATAAAACTAACGTCTGATCAAGATCTTGCTTGGTGAAACGGCAGATGGAGAAAAGCCTCACCGAGGCGCCTAAGAAACTGCGTGCTGCAACAGATCCGTCACTTCGTGGCACCTATGCATATGATTCTGTGAGAACTGTGGCAGAGATTGCATTGAACTGCTTATCAGAAGATATTGGGAAGCGCCCATCAGTAGAAGATGTTCTATGGAACCTGAAGTATTCTGTTCAAGTACAAGATGGATGGGCAAACAGTGGACATCTTAGTGGCAGCTTTAGCAACCTCAGTGATGCACTCAACAATTGAGCATTGTACATTAAGTGCTCCATTGTAGTCACAACGCATATTTAGCGTTTCACATTAACTGCTCTATTGTAGTCATCATACATCTTCACGAATGTCCTAACTATCAATCGGTTAAACTGCTTTGTGTATGAGCAGAATAAAACGTTTTTGGTGGGAATTTAATTCATTCAATAAAATGAGGAAATCCTTTCATATAGAAGGCCTCCATGCATCCTATTTGTACTTACCATTCTACATTCAACAATCTCTTCTTCACGAGCATGAAACAGAGTTAAAAGAAATTGCATATTTAGTTCAAACACTTCTTACATGTTGACGAATTCGCATGCTCGGTCTCCATTAGTGAAGCTTCTTCTTGGTAACAGTAAGATGCCATAATACTCTTAGTCTGAAAATATGGAACCGACAATCACTTTCGAACCAATTTTACTGAAAACTCGGATCTAAATTGTATAGAGTTGCTCACTTGGAACTGCACAACTAACCTTTCCTCTGAACAATATAAAACTTGCTCTGGCCTCTACCGCGTGGAGCGAGGATATGATCTTCCCACAAAGATGACAGCTTCTGAGATAAAAAGGAAAGGAACAATATGCAATAACCGAGTCTTTCGACGTTCATAGAAAAAGACTAAGATATCATACGTACAAGCTAGTACCCTCTTCTCGGACAAGGCCAAACCTCGCACAGAATGAACACCATAGCTGCATATTTGGATCAAAAGAAGTCCAAAATTCTACATGAATAATAAAAATAATTCAATTAAATAATAACGGATGTATCATGCTTCCACAAATATAAGAAAATTTAAAATGGTTCCTAACAAGAATGTGCATTTTTTTTATGTTAGTGATTGACTTGCTACCTTTCAAGCCAGGATTTCTTACTAACATGTCTTAAACCTGCTTATCCCGCTAATTAGACTCCAGAAATTGAAATCTATACAGAAGCCAAAAAGGAACCCTCTTCTTAATCCACCTTTCTTCACCACATAAAAAATTACCTTAATTGATAGTAGACATTCATTCATTGCATGGGAAGAAGGCTGAAAGTTACCTGAGATTCGTTACCCTTGCAATGAATTGATGTGAAGGTGATGAGTGAGCGGCCACAATTTAGACAATATATGTAGTCGCATTCTTAATTAGATATATTCATGAACCCTATAAATACATAGGCATTAACTTAATGATAAATATTTTGAAAACCATAATTATATTAAAATTACACCGGCGATGAAGAAGAGATTACAATATGAAAACAAATAGATCACAAAGTTGCGGTTGTTCATGGTACTTAAATACTTATAAAAGAACTAGTTTAGCAGCTAATATTCCAAAAGGCTATGTTGCTTTACCTGGTCCAAAATCTTTGCCGACTTTCAAACTGCATTAAAGAAAGTGAGAAAAAATTGGAGTGCAGGGCAAGTTTACACACAGACTTCGTCATTTAATATGATCAGTTGCAAAATCTTAGGCAATTATTTTAGTTAGATAAACGGGTGCTACAATCAACGGTCCCAGATGGTTAATAAAAGAGGTCCCAAAAGACATTGAAAGTTACAATCATGTTTACGCACTTGGAAATAGAAAGATTAATTTGATGTAGAAAAAAAATTGATGATCAATTGTTAAGCATCTCTTTCGCAGCAAATCCGAAATAGCTGTCGAAGTGGTCCGCAGGTTCGTAGATGAAGCATGAGATTACATCACGAAGTGTAACCAATCCAATCACTTCCGACGCATCGTCCACCACATAAATACGATGCACCGAGTTGGAAGCCAGGCTTTCAATCACACTTCCTAGTGAAGTATCAGCTGTGCATGTAATTGGTGGAACCGATACAGTCCTACCATCTTGGCCTAAATATGAAGCAATGGTGGTCATGAAGTCCGACACAGTAAGCTGCCTGTTGCAAAGCCAAAGCAATATTACATGAAGACACATAAGTAACCGAACTGGTTAGCAAGGAGATAATATGCATGCTGGCTTCATGCACATTTTACTTTGGACCTTTAGAACAAACATTCTTATTTAAGCAGTTTATAAACAGCATGGTTTGTTGTCACCTTGTTCTTTTCCCTGTTTCAAGTACATTTAGACCCGCAATCATTTCGTGTTGCATTTACAGAAAAAGCTTCGATTAAGCTGTCAGGGAGATTTGTTGCGGGCAGGTTGTGAATTAGTACCTGAAGTTTGAGCAGAGGTGAGGATTTAGTAGCAAGAATCTGATATCTCTTATGCTTATGTTCCCAATTATCTTTTTTCCATTTCCTTCTAAGGCGGGAAGGCCGCCAATTTGGTTGTCTCTCATGCGCTTGAAAGCTCCTAGAATCAGCTCATCACCATTCACACTAATAACCTGGAATGCCCAAGGTAAGTAGTTCTAATCACATAGTATTAATATCAATAAACATCCCAATTATAAAAAAGGGGAACTATATTGAGTCATTGACAAATCAAAATGCAAATGAATTCAAAAAACTTGCCTCATCACTTGTCATAAAGGGCAGGCCAAAGTCAGACAGTGAATAAGAAGCTATGCAATCAAACCAATCTCTTCCTCTACATTGTTCAAGACCTTTGATCACTGCAGACTGAGTAATGAAATTCTTAACAAAAGGCTTTCCCACTTCTATCACTGGAACATTTCTTAGTCGGTACTTCGATAGCAACAAGAGTACACTCAACATGGAACTGTCCCCAGCAACAGGCAAGAAAGGAGCCCATCGGTATGATCTCAAGATTGAACTGACCTGATATAAATAGGTACTATCAATCAGTTATGAGATACAATTTTGAGTAAGATTACTTGTAAGGATGTAAAAACTGATATCTAATTCACCACCAACAACATTGGTCTTAACTCTCACCGTGGTTGATTTGAATGGCTCCTCATTGAGGAGAACTTTGTAGAAGTCTTCTCCCAACCGGTCTGCCGCAGTCGTCGCATCTCTTCCAATCCCTTTCTCTGCAGCCAACCCTCCGGCGGCTGCTGCACCAATAGCTGCAACAGTAAGACCGGCAACAGCCAGGGGACCTGTTGCACCAAGAGCCAATGCTCCTAGAGCACCAACTGCGCCGGCGCCTACTCCAGCAGCTGTGGCAGACCCAGCAGACAAAGCAATTGCTGCAAGTTCTGCGTTTTCCATCACCCACAGTATGATAGCCGAATAGTCTAGTATTCCCATATACCGATCTCTCCAATCGAGACTAGTGGATGCTTCCGGATTTCGCACAGGAGCTGAAAGAATGTTGTTTGATGATAAGATTCTAATAGCATCCGCAATCGTTGTGTTACCCGGAATTTCAATAACTGAAAAGATATAATTAACATGCATATAATTAGCGACTATGTCTTCTGAGATTAAGTTGTAAACTTAAAACCTCAGGTAAGACAACGAAGGATGCTTACCTTTACCCCCTGGAACATCTGGAAACGAAGAAACAGGTATCTTGGCAAATGCAGTTGTCAAGGACTGTTGTAAGTGTTTTGGTAACTTCTTCCTGGACTGGATGGTCTCAAAGTAATCATCACAGCTCAACATTTTTTGTCTCTCCTGGCGTTCTTGCGCCATATCTGCAAGCTAGTAATTATTTAGTACCATTATAACAATATAAGATTCAAGTTTATAGCCCCCAGTACCAGAGTTGAAAATCGAGATGTGTCATTGGAGCGGCTGTCGACGACTATTGGGCACAAACCCAATTCGTAGATAAATTTTAAAATTAAGTTGTCTTTCAAATGATCTTCGAATTCGATTATGTAAAAGAAAAATTAATTGGCAATGCATTTGGTGCTAATTCAAAACCACAAACTTCCTCAATCCTCATGTTGCTCCCCACTACTGGTTTCACACTTAAAAAAAGCATTCAAGTTTAACTCATATCTTTGACTATTCTTATTCTGAATTCCAACTCAAATAGCACAAATAATTAGTTCATGTCCTCGAAGGATGCATATACACATCTACAATGGTGTGCCAAAAAAGGATGCAGTCATTGTCAGATTTGATACATACTGATGCGAACTAATTTCGTATCATAGATTTAGGGGAAGAAAAGGAAGAAAACGTGACGAAATTCGGGGTGAAAGGTGACGAAAAACCAAGATTTAAGCCTTGCGAGAAGACCAACAACCATAGGAAGAAGATAAGACTTTTCTATTTCATTTCTTCATTCCAAATATAGGTGGCGATAACCGTCACATACATAATGCACATATATCATATACCTCTCGAAGCCTGATCATTATAATAAGCATGCGGTAAAAATTACATAGGAAACTTAGGCCAGTAAGAAAAATCAAACACTCAATCTTCGGAAATCAAATAACTGATCAGAGCATACCAAACTTAGGCTACATTCACAAGTAAGGAAAAGGAAACAGAAAATGTCAAAAAGGTAAACAACAATTATAGGTACGTGTTGAAACATTCATGCCGCTAATGCCATACCTCGCTCTCAGGTCAGATTAAGTGACCTGAGATTTTGGGGAAGAAGAAGACGACGACGACGAAGACGGGTGGCAGAACATCGATCCATCGTTGGAACGGTTCAACTTCAATTATGGGATGCATGCATGCCGGCTTCACACGTAGAAGGCATCAGGCGCAGACTCGTGTCGGATTGGCTCATGGGCCCAATTTCTCTAAAAAAAGGGTGCATGACAACTAGTTGGCAAGGCCCATGTGAGAACAAGTAATGGGCTGCACGAGTTGGACCGACCAAAAAATGGGCCCATCACCCATTTTTCGAATATAAACCGAGCCGAAATGCTCTCTGGCCATTTTCCATAGAATGGCAAGGATGAAGGAAGAAGATGTATCGAAATGAGAGCGGCCGAAGGAGTTTCTGGAGATACAGTTTGATGAGTCGAGCAGGTTCCTCCTTTTCTATCTTAATTTCCTAATGCGCTGATCGATCATGTGTTAGAAGGGAGATCTTTGGACGTTTGAATTATAACATTTTGTTAAAAATGTAATTGGTTGAATCTCGCAGAGAGTAACATTTAGATACGGATACGAGTTTTGCAAAATTATTTGGTCGGCGCCGTTTAGTCACCGTAGTAGCTACATATTTTCCGTCTTTTCTATGATCTACTATTCCAAGTGCAGTTTTTGAATGTTGTAAATGCCCAATGGGTGTGGCTTGGTAAAATATGAGGAGAGTTACCATTTTATTCATTATAATTGACTTTAACGCCAACAATATATTTGAAAATATTGAATCAAAACAGTGTAAATTCTGCGTCTATATATAATTTGAGTTCTACACCAATTTTCAATATTGAATACGTCGATCTAGCTCATCATGATCTCGTTTTATATAATTGAAATTCTACTTGAAGGCTTCATCACTGGCTGAAAATATGTGATTGCAGATTCATGCATTTAGCTTATGAGTCTTAGATTGACCATTGTAAAAAATATTAAGTAGCAGTTAGTTACGTTTTTTATACGTCACTTCAATAATAAAATTATTATCAAATAATCCATAATTAAACACCGCTGATTGAAACATCAAAGAAGAGAAAAACAATTATGCCATAATGAAAGTTACTTACTAGTAACGTTAATTAGAGGTGGTATATATATATATATA
>JAVDBV010086150.1:794-22414 GCA_032619315.1 Piper longum | reverse complement strand
TGCTATTCATTCACACTTAATAATTAGGGTTTAATCTCCTCAACATCAATTAATCAATCCTAGCATGCTATGCTAACAATCATCAATCTTAAATAATAAACTTAGAGGTAATTATACCTCATGTCGTCGGCAATCGGCGACGGCTAGAGTTTCGTCGTACGTGCGTCTCTAACCTCGAATTCGGCGCTCGACGGCGTCCGAAGTTCCATCGGGTTTTACTCGATGAACTTGGCGGAAGATCCAAAAAATTCTAGCGAATTCCAAAAATTTCAATTTCTCGATGAACTTGGACACACAACAAGCAATTGATATTGACCCTTATGAATTAGTGTGAATTCTTCAGAATTGGATGAAGAACTCATACCTCCCTCGTCAAGCTCTGATACCAAATTGGTAGGTTCTTTTTCACGCTTGCTACTCTGCTTCACGGGTGCCCTCTGCAGGTGACAAAACTGGAATCGAAGTGGAATGGGTATGGATGGAAGCAAGGACGGACCTTACTCCCGGGTTGTTCTTCCTGAAAAGGCGGAAGGTGGAAGGTGGATATCAAAATAACAAAGTTTATTTCCACAAAAGTCCCGATTACAAATTCAGGTTCTGTTTTTATGCAGAGAACGAGCGCGTGCTCTGTTTCACCCGCCAACCAATCCCATACAAACACCTGCATTTACCATAATGCCCTTTCGTCCCTCTCTACCCACTATATTCATACCAAGTTCTGTGCATAGTATACAGATCATGGGCATCAATGTTTTCTTCTGGTGAGGGAAATGGCTATGTTGAGGAGCCTATCCTGTTCCTCATGCCACCATTTCTGGGTGGTTTCTCTCAAATTCTCAAAGATATTGTCCATGACACCATCATCCCCAAAATGGGCAGCGAGCAATGGTCCAACCGTGGCTCTTGCATTATTCACTAACATATCTGTGTATGCTTTGTCTAGGTTCGTACCTTCGCCTCCATTATTTTTGTATTTCACAATTTGTAGTTCATGGCCTTCTATATGAGTAAGATGGAAGGATCCGTCTACAGCAATGGCATCCCTTAGTTCTTCCACTGATGGATGGTAGAGAGGAAGATTGAATTCGTCCAATCGAGATTCTTTAACAAAACCCTGAAATATTTTGTCACATATGAAAGATGGTTAGATCACATTTATATTGATTATGTTCTAGTGATTGCCAAATGAATTGAACTCATTGCACCTGTGATACGGAGATTTGAAGTGCTTTGCCAATGGAGACCAGCAGTAACTGTACTCTTCTCTCGCACTCTTTCTTCCTACCAAAATCAGCACCATTCTTCCTCCTCCAACCATTTCTTCTGATCTTGATCTCAGAAAGATGGAGAAGTCCATCTGAAATTGTTTAAAGTAAGCTTCATACACAGTGGGTGGGCTCGTCTCTGCTATGTGGACATTCCCCTTGTTCAATGGGTTGCCCATCTCATCTTCAAGCCCCTTGGGTACCTGTCCAGAATATTACTTATCACATAAATAATATAACACAAAGAAGAAACAGATTAAGAGTAAAATTGTTCAAACATCTAATGGAGAGACGGATACTTCATTTAAACTTAATGCAAAAAAAGATCACCAGCATAGAAGGAAGGAGTACCTGAGAGAGCCAATGCACACTGTACGAAGAATGGACGAAGTGTAGGCTTTTGTTCGGGAAGAGTCTGCCATAAAAGGAACCGGGCATGGCAGCCACAAAGCAAGGACCAAACTCTTCACCTTTCTCTCTTCTGAGCTTCTCATGGAAGGGTGGTAGGAGAGTCTTGAAGACGGTATTGAAGTCAATGCTCTCCAGATCATTCAAATATATCAGATATTGTGGTGATCTGCGGCCAATACGGCGTCGGTGATCATCAATAATGTTTATGATTTCTGAAACCAACCACAAGGTGTTGGGTCCGGAAGAGCATCCCAAGTCTGCTATGGACATGCTATCAATGAAAGTTTCTGAGCATAACTCCAGTATTGCCTCCTCTATCAAATGCTTCAGCTGAGCTACTCCTGATTTCTGAGGACAAAATAAAATTAAAGATCAAATCTTCAAGCTCGTTGACCGGAAAAGAAGACGATGGCCGCAAGAGGTAAACAAAAAATAGAGAGATATCTTAGAGATAGCAAACCAGAGAGGTACCTGCGGCGCTGAATTGCTAGCATAGCTTGTCTCTCCAGTTCCCTCAACCATGCGGAGAACTCTTTTGACTTCCATGGCTCCCTTGCATCAGGACTTTCTCAAGTCTTCTTTCAGAGAGGTGGATGTTGTTGAATCCCTCGTGCTCATCTCGGTGAAAATGGCCTATTACCATCCAGACAGTTACGTGGAAAACACACTATTTGCAATAAAATATAGATTATCCTAAGGAGCTTTGCATGCACTAATTATTTTTATTACCCTCATGTCCATACATTCAACAGTAAATACAATTGTTTAAGTATATACTTGAATAGAAAAATCCATAATAATTGCGTACAACTTCACGCGGGAAGATGGCTAAGAAAGTGACATGCGAGTACAGTTGTACATGATTTACCAACAATTTGCAACGCTAGTCACTACAATATTACTATTTTAGTAATACCGTGAGATGTTGACATGCATGAATTTGAACATACTGATAAGTGCAACTTTGACAGAGTAAACCTTAATGCTAAGACATTCAGAATGAAAACTGTTGGGCCACATCCATTCAGAAACTAGCACTTCTCAAGTTAGTAGATAGTTTACCAACAGGAACACAATCTCAAGAGCGCTCTTTTTAATGTTGAAGTTATTGGTTCCCGCAAAACGTCAATTTCCGCTTTTTGAAGACCCAAATAAATGATACGAAATCTCAGTACATCCATATATGAACAGGTTACATGGTAGATATCCAAAATTCTATTTGATAGGAATTAAGAACTGACGGATAGTATTATTTGTAGAGCAGGTTGATAAGGATAAATTCAAATGCCCGGTTGGTGTGATCTTGGACATTTTCCAAGCCGACCTGGGAGCTGCATAATGATACCCTTCTCTGCATGCAAAAACTCAATCTTACACATTTTAAGGGTTGAGAGAAGCAAACATCAGTTACTTGTCAAGGAGTGTACAAATGATAATGATCTATTTCTTGCTTTTTTGGTTATCACTTGGTCTCGGAATTCTTCTGTACTCGTAATTGTCGATGTCAATCTTCTCCTGCAAAGCCTGTGACTCTAAGGCTGTCAGGTAATATCAAAGAGTATGAAAATAAGAAAATTATTCGAAGTTTGATGTTCTCCTCAAGTTTGTCATCAGAACACAAGGCAGAAATCAGTCTTGGATCCATTCACTAAATTATACCTTGAGTTCTACTTCCAGAGAAATTTTCTTTGGTTTGTGTCCCAACGGGCCTGTCCTAGCGAGTGCTTTGGTAGTTTCAATTATCTCCCATTCATGATCATCTTTAACCTTTGCAACTTCTTTACTGAAAAGAAAACACCGAGCATAAACTTCAAGTATTTGAGTAAAACAAACACAGCCGGATCAATGATTTACATTCTATCAAGCAAATATTCCTCAAAAAATTAGCAACCTAATTCACAGGAAAGAATCAGATACAAACATATCTGGTAGCCAAAAAACAAAATGGTCTCTCAGCAAGTAACCATCAGCCATCCCGTATGATGTATACTGAATACATGACATCATTGTCAGCAGAATTGATACCTTTCTACAACAGTGTAAATCATGCACTACATAAATTATCAGAACAGAACTATTAAGGAGGAAGGAATGATATGAACATATTATTAGTTGATAATGGGCGGGTAATTAGTGGCTAGAATTAGTGGTTATATACAGGATCAATGTTGCAATTGAATCAAGGACCGAATGCAATGTCATCTTTCTCCCAAACTCTTTCTCTCTACCCTCTCCTTTGTTCTCTTTTATTCTCCTCCTTCACCGACCCCCTTTTCTACTTATCCAATTGCCATCTTCCTCTTCACCCTTTCTAATCTCTAATTCTTCTCAATCTTCCTCCAATCGTCTCCTTTACAAACTAATTCCTATATCATCTTCATCCTTTTTATTCTCTAATCCTTCTCAATCTCCCTCATATCATCTCCTTCACAAACTAATTCCCATAAATACAGCTTCAAACCTTCACTGCGAAGATGGCTATGGTCATGGTTTGAATAAAGTTTTTGCTGGGGTATCTCTCTCTTGCTCTAAGTCTTCTCCCTCAAAATTGTTCATCTACATTCCCTGAGCTAATCCTCCATCAGCCATCCCCTATGAAAATGTAGAGGGCAGCACGCATTGCCGCGGAACAAGCAGCTACGAATCATGCTCCAAACAAATTATCAGAAAAAAAACTATTTTCTCGTACACTATCCTATACATGATAGTATTTCGAATCATCATGCCTGTTTGTTAAATACGAGCATGCCGAGCCATAATTTAAGGACCGGAAAAAAAATATATTAAAATTAAAATAATAAATAAATAAAACAGACGTGCTTGCCTGCCTTGTAGGAGATGGGCAAGGCCAATTGTGCCAAAGACGGTGAGTGAAATGAAGGGGAGCCCGTAACGGACAAACGGGTACCTCTTGAACTGAGAAGCTGATTGTTGGATCCTGGCATCATGGGATGCTCGAAGCTCCACCATTTCCGCCGAATCGGGCATCATCGGTGCGCACATATCCACTACTACACATGGAACCAATTGATTTTTTATTTTATTTTTTTTGAAAAAAAAGGGGTAATCTAGATGGATTCGATGAACTTATACGCCTAACATAACCATTTTTGCTAAAAAAAAAAAGGGTTCTCAGGTAATGTTTTTGATAATCAAAATCCAAACAAACCGTTCATACGAAGCCGTTCTTGATCGACAAATGATTTGGGGAGGAACAAAGAAGAGGAAACGAACCCCCAAAAGACGCCATCCGTACGGGCCGTCTCCGTAGCCCATGCCGCCGCCGTCGCCGATTATAACGTTTCGGGCCTTTGGCATTTGGCTTTCCGATTTGTCCATATGGACGGCCGCCTTCGCCAGAGTGAAAAGTCTAAACTAACCCTCGCACACAATCCTTTTCTTCTTTTTTTTTTTATTAGAAAATATCATAAATAACCCATTTAGGGTAAAAATAGCCAAATTTATAGAAATACATAATAAATTTTTAAAAAAAAATCATATTGATTAGTACCAAATTGTATCATTCTTTTGAAAAAAATTTTTACTAAAAATTTTAGCATTAATAATTTTATAATTTTATTAATATTTAATTAATATAAATTATTATTATTTATTATTAAAAATATTATAATATAATTCGTCCTAAATTAAGAATTTTAAAAATATTAATTAATTTTAATATATTTATAATTATATTATCTACTATCTTATATTAAAGCAGTAGAATTTTTCGTTTTTTGTGTAATTATGACCCACAATCATTTTATAAATTTATTATTAATTAATTAATTTAAAATTATTATTATTATTATTATTTAGTATTTAACTAAGAAAGTATCTACTTCACCGGCTAATTATTGCCCCAAAATAATTTTATGAGCCCATTACAAAGTATTAAAAATACTCATCCTTCTGGCTGAGGAAAGTTGGTGAAAAGCTTGCAAAACAGCAAAGGTTTTCCTTCTTCTCCGGCTCCGCTGGTCGCCGGGAATGGCTCGGGTGAGTAGGAAAATGGGGCGCCGCACTTTGGAAGTAGTCGGGGAAGAGGGACTACGCTCCTGCTTTTCCTGGAGAGGGCTTGCCTTCGGGTTCCTCTCCAAAACTGGTCCATCGGTGGGGAGGGGATGGAGTATTTATAGGAGAAGGCTAGCCTGGAGAAGGGGCTAGATGAGTTTATCTGTTTATGAAAATAGATACGGAGAAGGCATGGATGGAGAAGGGATTGACATAATCATGTTTCTCTGCTTGCTTACGGTGTTTATCTGATAGGCTGCATGGGTTGGTGAATGGGAGGCAATGAGTAGATAGAACTGCGACGGAGACCTTGCCCTCGGGGAGACGAACATGTGAGCTGGACGTGGGTTTCAGCCTCTTTAATCTTTAACTCATGCACACATTTCTACTTGTAAAATCTTCCATGCACAACCAATTTCTTAGACTTGTCCATTACCTCATCATAATCACTTCTCATGCCATGCATTGTCAATCTTTTCCACACAAACCCCCAACTCCATATACTATTATGGCCTCCTCGTAGTGTACGGCCTAACACGTCTTTTCTCATATTATTTTTCATAATTTATTTTCTTTTAAATTGTGGATCCCACATTACACAAATGTTGTACAAATAGTAACCTACACATGCAGCACAGGCCTTTGGCTAACTTTAATGAAATAAGGAGCGTACAGCGTAATCGGAAAATTTGCCAAAAGTAAAAAAGGCTGATATTTATTTGTTACCTAGGCACAAAGTCAACATCGCCCTAATACAAGAACTAACGTCATCTTTAACAACAAAAATAATCAACATCTAGTTTTTCTACAAACTTTAACCCTAGTTCTTACATTACACATTCCACCTTGGTATCTCATCTGTTAAAGTTTTTTTTTGGAAAATTACGGGTGTAAAAGCCAGTTTCATGTTAGGGTTTTACTCGCTTGTAATTTTTTTCGATTCGGGCCAATCTCAAATTAGTTCGAACGAGTTCAAGGCAGACCAGTTTTTAAACAATGAATATTAGGCCTAAATGGGCATATGAACATGTTATAATGGTGAGTATGTTTGATATGCAGATGATAACACTAGTTAGGCTACAACAAAGTACGAATTATAAGTGTACATACTAGGTATAGAGATAATTATTATATGTTAATTAAAGTTTTAGGCCTACATCTAGGTCATTCCAACATTTAGTATCCCTTTAGAATTTTAAGGTATTTCATTTATATACATCTTAGGGATTTTGGACTAATAAATTACCCTTGTGGGTCTAACATAATTGAGTAGTAGATTTTTACCAGACTGAGTTCAGGGTTTCTATGCCCATTTAACCTTTTTGCCTCGATTTCATTCTATAGAGTCACTTTTTAGACTTAAGTCAATTTTGACTTTAGAGGATTTCGATCCGAGCTTTTCATGCATATACATATTGCATATACCCATATGTGGACCCACTAAGCCATAAATTGTCAAACATTCAGATCAAAAACTGCGTTGCAAGATCAAAGTTGTCTACATCAGCCCTAGTTTCACCTGGTTAGTTTTCAGAGATTTTTCACGATTTTAGATGATTTCCACCCCGAGTACCGCCACCACTTCTGCTTGCCGCTGGCGAGTCTGATCACACGGCCACCCGTTCGGCACCTATGACTACCTCGCGAGAGGCTATCTATCCATACTTCTCATGACCAACGGCGCCACCATAATCATCACTGGTGACGACATTTCTACACCTGGTTTTCGCTGCCATAGCCGCCCTTTTAGGCCCACCCAGACAGTTTTTCTTTGCTAAGACATTTATTTTGAGACCACTCATGACCACCATTGTGGCTACGATCACCGCCGATAACACCGTCGCACTCGTTGCATGTTGGATATTTAGTTGTAAGTTTATTTAGCGTTGTCTTCTTTATTATAATGTGTTGATGATGTGAACACACACCATGATCATACATACTATAAAAATGTCAATAGTTTACGTAGTAGTGGGTTTCAATATAAGTTTCGAAGTCTAAACTCGCCGTAGTTGAAAAATCATGCTTGGAGCTTGAACCACAAATCCATTACGACTCTTCTCAGCTATTATCCCAATAGTTTATTATTGATTTGATTTCCAGATCGTATGACATGTTAAGTGATTGCTTTATCGGACCTCATTTAACACGGATCATTTAGACGTATTTTACTTTCATGATTAATAACCTTTGATGATGAGATCTCTTGAGTCTGATTTCGAAAGCAAGATCTATCGTAAGTTACTTTCAGGCCTACAATATAAATCTCTTCTTAGGCTTATATATGATTTTATCGATGTTTTCTATTGAGATGTGAAACAAAGGAAAATTGACAACCGTGCAACATGATAGAGTGTGTGCCAATCGAAGAGGACTCTAAATTATTGAACGGTTTGTTTCATTTTGAGAGATCTTGACAATTTCACTTTTGAATTCCACAAATGCGAAAAAGTGTAAAAGATTATGGATATTATAATGAAGTGCATTTCTAAACTTGTGATTTCAAATTGAAAACGCATGCACAAAAATACTTGGCCTCTATACTCAAGAGAATATTTTTAAAATTACTAAAGCAAACATGAGATGAGTAAGAATGAAATGTTGTCGATCCAAAGACAACAATTCCTAATTAGCACCCTTACAAAAGATTTTATGAAAGAGTATATACATGTTTTTTATTTAACAAAAAGGTTATCTCTCCTATGTGAGTTTAACTATTAATTATTTATAGAGTAATAATACTGGTTACTAATATTTTTCCTATTATATATTTAAATCCGATAATCTTTGGTTACTAATATTTTTCCTATTATATATTTAAGTCCGATAATCTTAAGTCGCCTTGGTGAAAAACTAGCTAAACACTACGCTTGAGCTGTGCGCAATTTCTTTTTTTTCATACTTTTATTTATATTTGATAAATTTTTACACATTTAATAATGTCATCTTTTTTTTTTACATCAAGAATATTATTTCAATCTATATTATTAATCAAGTCTTATAAACTAACAACTTTAGATATGACTTAATTTGATCATAATATTTTCAATCCGGTTCTTAGGTGAACCAAAATTGAAGTGTCACAATGGGAATTGTGATAAATTAAATAAATCAACTTGGTTAGTCATTCCTAGGCTGTTTGCAAGGAGCCAAGGAGAAGAAACATTCATATGAGAGCAGAACTGCAGTACAAAAAAGAAGATGGTAATTACATCCAATTACAATAAATATACACAAACAAAGAACGTGACCTAAACAAAAGCCCCGTCTGTACAAACTCCCGTCAAAAATAATAGAATGAAGCAAAACAAATCAAGATGTCAGTCAATAAAAGGCCCACTGCATCAAATACAAATTTTGGAGCAAACAACCCCCACACCTGCACATTGCACAAATCATTAAATCTACTAAATTATTTGTTCCTCATGAATCAATATACCACAAAAAAAGCAAGTTCAAAATTCACTAGCCTTTCATTTTCTTTTTCCAGGGCTTTAAATTACTTCACATACGTGTTTGAATTGAAAGAAAATATAGAACATAACATGATTTCAGCTTAAATCTCTTGCTCATTCTCATGTCTTGAACAGAAATATTTTTGGGAAGAAATTTGCTCGTGGGCCCACTTCCAGGTAAATCATATGGGACAGATGCAGATGAAATGAGGCCAACTAAAGAATTCTCCTATAAGTTTCTAATCTAATCAAATGCTTCTCAAGCCTTCAATCCCAATTACAAAAATTATAAAGAGTTTCTTCACTAAAAGAGGGAAATATTCTATGCAACAAAGAGGGAGCTCTTACTAGGGTTCAGAACTTGTTTGTTGTTCCCTGATCAGCGAAACCTATTTCCTTCTCCACAGGTGGTCCCATTGGTAGGAACTCCCGAATGGGCTCCATAATTGACTAATGAGGTTTACATTTTCAACAAAAATTACGCACCTACTATTAAAATTGCCTTCAAAAACAAAATTGGAAGGCATTTATTTATTCTTCCAAAACCACATTCTTTCCATTTTATACAGAAAAAAATGATGCAAGTATTTCCTCAAGAGGATAGAAGAGTGTCAAATAGAAAGCCTTGTTGTCATTGCTCGTTGGTCCAAAGGAACAAGGAAAGACAGATAATTAAAGACTCACCATTAAATGCCTCCTATGAATTGTGACACATATAATTGTAAGCGTTGTTGTTACAGCTGTTGCTAGTCCATAGATCAAATATAGCTGCAACAGAAGACCAAATTCTGAATTCTGCTTTACTTGTATCATTAACTCATGTAATTGCATAAAACATTACAATACAAAAAGTTCCTCAGCCTTTTTGACATTGCTAGAATGCCTACATATAATAACCCAAATGTAGTATTTTCTAGGTGAGAAATGCTATAACTCACCTCAGTTAACTTATAGTAAAATGCCGTTTTGCTTTGGCTACCAAGGCGAACAGGATTTTGGAACACAACAAGTATGGGAAGACTAAAAATAGGGAGGATATGAGAAAATCCAAACGTGTCAATTGCAAGTAGTATTCCTTGTCGAATTAGATTGAATTCGTCAAACCTGCAACAAACAGCTTAATGGCTAAATCATAACTGATATAACTTGAGCATATTATAAAATTGAATGCAGAGGTTAAGCACTAAATTTTGCCAAAGTTGTGATGGTAGAGGAAAATGTAGTTATGAAACTATATTTGCCAATGGCAAAGTACTAAGCGGCTTTTGAAGCCACACCAGAACACATCTTGCAGAAAAGGGTAAGCAATTAGGCATTGATGTAAACTGCAGTGCCCCTAGTCTCTGTAGACTGCCAGAGGGGCTCATATTTTCCATTCTTAATATTTTTTTTATGGCAATAAGACCCATTTAAGTAAAGGCAAGTGATGAAACTGAAAAAAGAAAATAAGAGGAAGCAATTTCTATTCATCAATCTGGCCTGACTACAATTGATCAGCCTTCTCAATTTATACTATATGTTAACCTTCAAGGGAACGTTCAAGAGATTAGTGGCTAAAAAGCTCTCATAGTTAGTGCCTAATATCTCTAACCATCAATTGACATAGTCCTATGAAATCCAAAATTACATCTACAACACAAAAAACATCATTTGCTTCAGGCAAGTATCCTTTCACCGGGATTAAGATGGACTTGTGAACAAAAACTACGAAACAACTAAAGAATGCTGCTCAATGGCTCACACAAGGTCACCAAAGTGGCGGCTACACTAAAATGTATAAGATTGCTATGTAGACAAAGAAAGAGCTCTTTCAAATAGTATAATATTTCAAATAATCAAAATATTATCAGTAGCCACATCTTGATTTTAAGTCTTTCTTGTTTCAGAAAATAATATACTTAAAAACTTTCTGAACTGAGAAGTGCTTCATTTACTAATGCATTGGTCTACTGAAGATATGGGCAGCAGAATTAATAGCAAAAGAATTGAGAAGGCTAAACCGAAACTAACCCAATAAATGCAGCTCCATAACGTAGGCCGTCAAAAGCACACCTACAAAAGAAAATTTCAGGGAAAATTGTAAAACTTCAAGCCTAGGCAAATATAATCATATGTAAATATCATGAAAAATCATGTATTTCAGGAAAAAACTTTCCAATCAAAGATAAAAAATCATGTTCTAAATCATTAATTTGGTATTAAAATAACAAGCAGTATGTTTTAAAAGAAAATTGAAAAAAAAAATTGCATCAGATAGAGAACAACACACCAGTGACCTGAGTAGAAAAATAAACACACTGCTAGAAGGCTCAACTGAACAACAGAGAGAGAATTATCGACAAATGGTGCAATACTGTTGCTGTTAGTGGTTTCATTTGTCACATTCTGCAACCTTGTGATGCACCAGACTGCAGTTTATCAATATAACAAGTATCAATTACAAAGATTCTAATGCCTTTTATGTTGAGAGAAAACATGAGTTGGCTATCTACATACTTTCCATACACAAAAGCTCACATGAGATGAAGATAATTATAAATTCAAAGTTTATATGTGGAGAAACGCATTAAGGGACCTGCTATAGTAGATAAATATCAACTTGGGAAAAGTACCTTTGAGCACAAATGCTAACACAACAAATGAGCCTTGCGTTCCAAGAAGAAATATGAGCATTGGACTCCAAACAGATAGCATGCACACTGTTGCAAGAAAAGATCTCTCTCCAAAACTACATGTATCAACCCCCTCTAGAAAGCTTTTGTAAAATACTAGCATCACCAACATTCCGATTGCAATAACATAAATCATTCTTGGTGTAAAATTTCTTCCCATGACTTCAATCGCGAGAGCTAAAGACGAGACATTACTTTCCATGGCCCAATGGATAGCAATAAGAATATAGCTTAAGACTGTCCCACCAAGAATTATATGTCTCAAAGAACTCCAAGATGAATCTTTTGGGAAGGCTTTATACAATATGATTGACAATGTAACCAGAAATAGCACAGATCCAATGTCTAGTATATATGTCCATATAGAAATCAAAGGGGTTGACATAACACTTTCTTTCAAAGGCCCATTCTTAGCACCAAACCCAATCAAGAAATTAAGAAAAAGAAAAGTAACCGCCTGCACAGAAAGTTTACTGACAAAGCTGCTGGACAGCTCAGTAAATTACTAAAATAAACAATGAAAGGGAAACTACTTTTCCAAACTCACCTCTGTCCTATATTTTCTTTTAACAAAAGCAAAACGAGCAACAAAAATGCCAGTTGTAGCTAGCAAAAACGCCGCCACTTTCCCTTCTGTCACTAAGATCACAAAAAACAGAAAACAATTGTGAATAAAATTGGTTTCCAGCCAAAAAAATCAGTATAGAATCATATCAGAACTTACAAATGTAGCTATTGGAGAGGGCACTAAAAGCTCGTATAACCACCACTAGTGCAGCAAAGATTGGAAAAATCCCAGATTGATCATAAGGAAGGCCATGTTTAAGAAAATAAGCCTTGATCCCCCTTAAAGAGAAAAGATGGAAGATAATAGAAAGAAGCAAAGTGAACAGACCCGCGCTCATCTCTCTTAAATCAAACTCCGTCCACTTTGAACGAGCCAACTCAGCAACTCGATCCAAAAAATTAGAATATGAGCCAACTTGCCATTTTAAGATAGCCGAGTTATTTTCACGGAATTCTCTATCGGACTCCTTATCGAAAAATGATCTCTCTCTATAATATGTATAATCATTCTGAACATTAGCAAACATATCTTCAACAGCCACCAAATCTCCTTTAGGAAATCCAATAACGGATGATGCAGAATAGTGATCAATATATTTTTTAACCTACAGCATAATCTGAGCATATTAACAAAGTAAAACTTAAAATAAATAAAAAACAATCTTTACATTGAAGCATAATGGAACCCCCTGTATTCTGCAAACATTTCTTAACAATGACACATATACTAGACAGAAACAAGAAAAAAGCACAAGAGTCTCTTCAATTCTAAAACATCTCATTATTTAGAAGTTTTCGAATTTCAAAAGAAGGGTGTATAACAAACATTAATATAGAAAAACAATTATCTTTATCCTATTAACTGCAATACAATAGTAACTTATCTTCTGATTTCTAACCAACAAAATGGGCAAACAAATGATTACATAATTAATTGATTGGCATAATTGCACAAAGCAGTCATTCCATAGCACAAAAAAAAAAGTAAAAGATTCCATTTTAGATATTATTGTTGGAAAATTTTTCCCTTGGATTACCAATAATGCTAAAAGCCATTTCAATTAAATCAGTAGAAAAAAAAATGCTACTATAGTAATTCAATTATTCTGAGGTTACAGCTATAAATGGAAGATGCTTGTGGTCGTCAAGCATGAAAGTGAATGAGTAAAGTTATCTCCAAAGACTTACTTGCCAGCAATTCAGACAAAGAACATCAATGTAGTTCTGCATCCAAGCTTCAAGCTGCGAGCAAGATTCACTGTTTGTACTTGCTCCTTTCCACGTTCCAGCACCTAAAGCATATAGCTCAGGATTAACACGGCCAATGCTGGAAAAGAGATCTTTCTATTATGAGTTACACATCTAGAAGAAAGCCATAAATAACAGCTATTACCAAGCAAATACAGAAAAGTTGCAGGACAAATAAATATAGACAGTATTATCCTCCAGTGAAAACCAGAAGACCATAAAAACCATCATAAACATAAACAAAATGGACTAACACTAAAACAAATTTTTATGAAACTAAGAATTTGTAAACTGGAGATTTTATATATAATACTAAATCTGGCTATAAAGCGAACATATTACAGGTACAAGACTTCATCAAAATCAGTCAAGCATGAATTGACATGATCTAAAAATGTGAGCCCAATTGTAAAATTAGCATGCTGCAAAAAGCACCTTCCAAATGGGAAAGGGATCCCAATTAGTGCTGCAACAGTTGCTGCAAAATCAAGCTGCAAAGAAAGTACAAACAAAAGAAAGTGATTAAAAAACTATACAAACAAAAGAAAGTGACTCATAAACTATCTACAAAACATGTCTATAGGCAATATTAAGGAGACAAACAAACCTGTTGAAAAGTGCTGACGCAGATTTCATGTCCATCCTAAAGGATAAAGTATTTTTCCCATGAGCCAAATTATTTAAGGAACAACAGAAGCCAGTAAAAAAGAGGGCACAAGTATCATGGCAGGTCCCAGGAAGAAGATAATTTTTACTTTTAAATTACATTTTATAGGTATCTGTCAGCCTTAAACCTATCAGCTTTGTACATATTATCTTGAGACTTAAAGACATAACAAATAAATTTTAAAGGCATAGAGACATACAACAGATACATATGTTACACAGTTGTCAATGCATATAACAAAGTCCCCAGGCTCCCCACTGTTACCATACATGCACATTTGGAGAGATCAAACCCGTTGATGTAACACAAAAACTTTTTTACATTGGTTTGGGCATGAAATGGACGTCAACTTGTGCCATTAAGAAGTTATATGATATATACTGTTCAAAACTACAAGCCCACTCACGCAACAGCGTGGACAAACAGATGCTAATAACTGCAGGGGCTGGCAATTCAGAGAGACAACCCCTAACCTCCTATGTCATACTATGTTACCACCAACTCTTGTACAAGGTTGTACTTTCAGAGAAACCATTCATCATAGGCCAATATTTTTGGCATTTAACTAGGACAAAGCTTCAATTAGCATTAAAATCAGGCATATTAAAGCCCTCAATCATGACTAGAAGTTTCTTAAGAACCTTTTTCTCGAGACAAAAAGTGATTACAAAAGCCAGCCTTCAAATGAGACTATAGAACTTAAAAATGAGGACTTTTCATTCCAATTTCATCATAACAATACTTTTCCCTTGTATCTATCCAAGTACCTCAGACGATTTGCATGATGATTCGTCAAAGATAGATAAAATTGAAGGATGGGGCCTTTTCAAACTCATAGCAAACAGGGCTGTCTCAACCTGCAGAATTAACCATTCCACTTATCAACAGAAGATAGTCAAATCTAGTTTTAAGAGACGGTAGAAATCAAACCTCTTCAGGTGTTCCTCCACCATGGTCCCCATTAAGGGTTTGTCCATGATCTCCCATCACAAGGAGGAGGGTGTTCTCGTGTAGACCACCGGGAGATGAAAGGTTTTTCAGAGTTTCAACAACATTCTACACAAAAACATCAAGGTTTACTAAAAGTTGCACGAGACACAATCAAGATATTCAATCACTTAAAATAATGCATTTCCAAAACAAATTGCACAATATGCCACAGACTCACAATACGGTATATATCTTGAAAACGTTTAGGAGCAAAAATTGGAAGACTCCATAGTTGTCCAATATTATAAGTAGTGCAGTTTCTCAGTTTTAATTAGTCTTAACTATGGATACAGACTCATACTGCTCGTCACAGCAGTGCAATAAGGTAAAGATGAAACCTTATCTCCTTCCACTTAGGCATCAAATATTATCATTTTGCATAAAAACCTTTCCATAAATGCTTCCAGCTAAACCATGAGTGCACTGTCCTGCCAAAGCTAAAACTAAGGCATAAAATTAATCTTATCCTCAAGAAGACCTTGTTTCTCAAGTATATTACTAAAGATTTCAAAGCTACTAAGCAGCATTACTGCTCAAAACGTCAAAGAAAAGTATGGACTAAACACTATGACGAAAAACTATGATAACTTTCAAGGAGCAATTTTTTTAATACATGTATGACTGCAGAGAGCAGTGAGCAAATTAATTACAAGATCGAATGGTCACTGTGCTCCCAACTGAAGAAAACAAATCAAGCAAACTGATAAGATCTCAATTATAATTATTTTTTTTGGACTTCAATTTTAAAAGAAAATAAATGAAATATCAAGATATTGATTTAGCGACAGCAAAAAAAAATCAAGATTCAATGGCTCAAAGGTGTGAGTCCATAAACTACAAATTCTCAAGCCAAAAAATTTCCATTTCCTTTATTCAATGTGCCATCTCATGTTACCTCAAGTATAATATTGTACTGTTCCAACTTTTCCATCATGGGAGAAGTGTCAACCCCAAATATGTGTCCTGCATGATCCTAAACAAAAAGAGTAGTTTAAATTAGCTCTCGGTTAAGATCATCCAAGAAACAAATTAATAAAATATTGGAAAGAAATGTGTAAGATGTAGGCTAACACTTTCAGAACATATTCATTAATTCATGGTAACTTACAACCCCAAGAAAATGTGCAATAAGAACATCCCACTCATCCAGGTACAAAGATGGAAATAAATGATCTTCACAACCATTATCGACCTGTCAACAATTGCAAATATTAACCGCTACAACACCATATTTGAATTATATTAGAAAAATTCATTGAATAATCCAAAGCTCATCCATTTTATCGCATACAGTGTGAAGGTCTTTAACATTAAAGGAAGGAAACGGGAAACATTTCTGAAAGTGTTTAGGAAAGAGTTGAAGCCATGTATCATCACCCATCATCAGTACGCGTTTTCCATTTTTGACCAACTACACCAAAAAAAAATGTAGCACACTATCAGTGCATGTTTATACGGCTCATCTAACAACACTTTCTGATAAAGTACTAAAACATTTGATGCTTCGTGCATAAAGTACATAAATAAACGTGTCTATGAAAAAAAAACCTGATGAATCAAATTATCTTCAACAATAGCAGGAGCCCCAAAGCTGTTACCGACATCAATAAAGGTTGGAAGCCCGCCAGTGGTCAAACCCTGTAAAATGCACCAAATCAACCCAAAGATGAGAATTGATGACAGTTCAGTCGATAAAGAGATAAAAATAGTAGGCTGAAAAAAAAAGGAGACTAAAAGCATCAAGTAGACTAACTACTTAAATTTGATCACTATTTTACGCATGAGAGAACGCTGTTTTAGAATAGTAGAGAGCTCATGAAGGAGTTTTCTTATAAAAACACCAAGAGCCCTGCTGACAATGGCAGAAACACCTTTGAAAAAGGATTAATATTGTAACTGTTACTCAATCCAGGAGAAAGGGGAGGGGAAAAAACATACATTTTTTAAAAGTGATTACCTAAATACAAATATTACATAATTTGAATGCACATTTTTTCCATTTGGCTGCGGTTGAGAGTCAATTATTTTAGAGATAAACACACTGGTTGACACCATGCTCCCTAAAACACGTATTGTTTTTACGTAGTATACAATAGTCAGTACCAAAATGAACCACCTAAAAATCAAATCCTCTATCTTCACAATGATCAGAACAGACCTTTAATCGTTGGAGAGTGGTAGTAGGCGGGTCAGCAATTGCCTTGAAAATCCTAGCAGATGTGGGCTCCTCAGCCGCCAACTTTTGCAACACTTTTAGCCTGTTCATCCAAGGCCTAGTCTCTGGAAGAAAAAGTATGGATGATCCCGCATCCTATAAGATGTTATTAATACACAACTCAAAACAAGTAATTGTAATCTAAACGAAGGTAGGTAGCAATAATTCTTAATCAACCATAATTTGTTGCATATCGGAAAAAAAGCATAAGCTTCTCTTAGCCCCTTGTAACTAGTTCATCATCAACACCAGTTGTCTTTTAATTAATCTATTCCAACAGCAAAAATTTCATTTCATTCGATGGAGTGGAAAATAGGAAGAGAAAAAAACATAAACTTTTCTTAGCGCTTGTAATTAGTTCTTCATCAACCATAGTTTGTTGCAAATAGAAAAAAAATATATAATCGTTTCTTAATCCTTGTAATTAGTTCTTCATCAAATTGCATAATTTGAAAACAAGATCAAAGAACCAAATTTCTATAATTCATCCTCAACCAATGCAAAACAGAATGAAACACAAACCTTCAAAAAATGCCCTTGGAGCAACAAAATCAAACCTGCACAACAACAACAACAAAAAAAGCAGATCATCACTCAACAACACCACACAACTAATTGCAAGTTGACAATTACCAATTACCTCAAAGCATCAAAAATGATGATGACCACTTTACCAACCGCCGGTTTCGTCCAGCATTGAGAGCCGTCGCCGCCACTCCCAGGGGGAGACGACGAGCAGGGCGAGGCGGAGGCGTCGGAGCAGGCGCTGAAGGCGGATAGCTCCGTGCGGGTGAGGAGAAACCCTCGCGTGAAGAGGAAGATGGCGACGGCATGGAGCGCGAATATCGCCATGAACCGCCACATCAACGAAGCCTTCATGGAACCTTCCTCCATCGCCGGGTGGATGGAAGGTGGCGATGGTGGCCGACAAATCCGCTCGTCGGTGATGGTGGCGGCGGCGGCGGGCGTCGGTGAGGTTTGTCCACCGGTGAAAGGGGAAGGCGGACGGGGACTAAGCAAACAGGACGGGTAAATGGTATTTATAAAATATTAAGACCCCGCCCTATTAATATTAAAACCTTCCTAATTTTCTACATAAATGGGTTTTCTATTATTAAAATGGAAGAGATAATAAATAAAATAAAATAAATCTATTACATGGATGAAAAAGGTATTTACTTTTTTAATTATTAAATAAATCGATCATTGGGTACTTATTATTCTCATTAGAATAACTAATAGAAGTTGTTAAACATATCCGTAAATCACTTGCATATTGATGGATTAATCGCAAAGGATCTAATAATCAATTGATCTAATCTGATGACTGGGAAATCACCAAAGAACGGGGAAGATTCAATCTTTGTAGTCTTGGAGAACATATAACGTTTTCTTTTATCATTTATTTATATATAATTATGAGGGAAAAATTCATATGAGTATGCCTTATATAGCTTATATGAACTATATATATAATTTGAATATTTTTAGCGAGTTTTATAAAATAATATATATATATATATATATAAGTATAATGTATAAGTAGAAAGTTGATAAACTTTTATCTTTTTTTGACATCATTATAACATATTTTTTAAATTTTAAAAGATGTACAAGTTTATAAATATTTTAAAATTAATTTTTATTACAATTAGATTGTGTTAAAATTTAATAGTTACCTTTATTATTTATTATTTTATTTATTTATGTAATTTTTGAATAATGGGACTTACGAAATTGGTTAAAATAAAAAGTGTAGATCATAGTTTTAAATACCCTACCATAGATTATATCAATTTTTTTGGTGGCACGTGGTATGGTCAGTTCAATTGGGTCAAGGTTTAATCGGCATAAATATATTATATTAAAATGAAATATATGAAATGAACACTTATTTATATAATGTTTATAAGTCTATTTATACGCATTGAATAAAATTATTATGGAAATATATCATTTTTTAAGACTTATTATCATCTCATACTTATATATAATTTCACATTTTATAAATCCTTTAATTTATTATTTTATTGCCATAGTTTTAAATTTTTTTAGTCATATTTATACTTTTTCAATCAATTATATATATATATATATATATATATATATATATATATATATATATATCAATTGTCGACCGTAAATCAAAACAGTACGTGTGGCAAAATGCTCAATAAATGGGAAGTCGGTTGATAATTAGAAAGATTGCAAACTATAATTAAGTGATAATACATGATTATAACCGCTCATATTGTCTTTTTGTGACAATTCCATACACATAAATGTTTTTGGCATTATGCCAAACATGTTAATTGTAGTAACATTGAAGAGAGGGTTTATGTGCTGCTGGAATTAGAGGTGTCGGTCAGATTACGAAAACAACCTTGACAAATGTGCGTCCTTTTCATTTCTTTTCTACGTTTGTCTTGCAATTAAATTGATCTCAAATAATCTACGTCTTTTTGAACAGTGGAGCCCATATTTTTAAGTAGCCTGGTCCAATTTCTTATCCAAGAATCTTCAAAGGAAGATAGTGAGTAAAGAGGAGATACGGGAGAGGAATAAAAAAAACATTAGTCTCACATTTAATATCATCGGGAGAAATATTTAACATATAAATTAGAATGTATTTATAAATTTTTTATTTAATTTACACACTTTCAAAAAAAGTATTTAAACCCATCAATTTTTATTTGGGCCGGGTCGTTATAAAAAACTAAGAGATGCATAAGAATTCAAAAATTTACATTGTAAAATTAAGATTAGCCTAACAATTTAAGAGAAGATAAGAGTCAATCTAAACACCAAAATTGTCAAAATTAACTTAAAACCTTCCATTACACGATGTAAGCAAGTGTTTAGACACGAGCACCACGTATGGATATTAAAAGATAGTGTAACATTAAATTTAGGGGTGTGAACGAGCTGAGCCGAGTCTAGTAGGGGTGTGTTTGAATTTGACTTGATATAAAATGAGCCAAGCCGAATTTTAATGTAAACGAACCGAACTTTGATGTAAATGAGCCGAGCCGAGCTTATCTAAAACTCGAAGTTTTTTAGCTTGACTCGTTGTATTTTGAGCTGAGCGTAAGCGAAGTTCGAGCCGAGTAAATATTTGTACTTAGTTTGTACTTGACTTGTATAAGATCAAAAAAATTTTTACAACACTATATAAGTTCAATGTGATCTCAATAGTATCTACGAGTCGAGTCGAACTGAATTTTTTTTTGATTTTAAATATATCGAGTTCTAGTTTTGAGCAAAATCGAGCCGAACACTCTTTAGCTCAAGCTCTATTCGTTGTTCAATGAATTTATCTATTTCTAGTCGAATATTTTTTCAAGTACAAAATTAACAAGCATAAGCCGAGTTAAGCTAAGCCGAACATAAAAAACGTGTAAAAAGGCTTAATTTATTTACACCCCTACCTAAATTTCACATGTGGTGGAGGTGTTGGTTGGCTCCGTTGATAGCCCTTTTTAAGGATAGCAGGGTAGGAAGGATCTAAGATAGCATCCAAATGGGTCCCTCTCCCAAATCAAACATGCCCTCGTATGCCCAATTCCCTTTCGGTATTAGTGAATGTCCTCTTCAGTATACTGTCTTTCTGTCTCGTCTCCTGTCTCCTCTCCGACAACCCACCCCTCTTCTTTTTTTACCGTGGCAAGCATTTTTGAGCAATGAGCTAGCACATATACATACAGGGGCAACGTTGCCTGTACCTTTTTATCTCCTCTTTATACAAATTTAATTTATAGCTAATATTTGAGAAAGAAATTAAAAAAATCACAAAGAATATAAATATATAGGGAGAAAATGGGCAAAAATTTATGAGAGGCGAGTGGAGAAAGCTAAAGAAGAGAGGTTGTGATATCTCCAAAATATCGTAATAAGATCTCGTATATTACCAGAGACGACGATATATAAATTTTTAATATATATTATTTTTTTTAAAGAGATAACTTAAACTATCAATTTGAATTTAGCCTAGGTCACTACAGATCAGGTATTTTTCCAATTCTCTAATACATAATAATTCTACAATTTATAAACATCAAATTACAACTGCAAACATAATAACATCATGGTTGTATGAATCAGAATCGGAATCAGAAT
>JAVDBV010086148.1:0-10798 GCA_032619315.1 Piper longum | reverse complement strand
GCCCCATGTTTCCCCTGCCTCCGCTGCCCCCGTGTGTCTCGACCTCCCTCCGCCACCACCCCGTGTGCGTAGTCTCTCCCTCCACCGCGCCACATCACCCCTACCTCTGCCGTCACCCCACGTCACCCCTGCCTCCACCATGTGTCTCGGCCTCCCTCCACCGCAGCCCCGAGTTCGTTGCCCCTCCCTCTGCTCCCCTCGTGTGTCTCATCCCTCCACCGCCCCCCGTGTGTCTCATCCCTCCGCCGCAAGCTCTGGTGGGAAATGGTCGGCGAAGAAGTTTTCTGGCGACCTTGTGACCTCGACTTCATCCAAATTTGAGCTGCAACGGCAACTCTTGCCTCCAATTCTTCCAGTGGCCTCCGGTCAATCCTTTCAAGTGTTTTTTTTTAATCTTTAGTTGTTCATTATACAATTAAATTCTGTTGAATCTTTTTTTTTTTTTGATTGAAGGTAAGATTTTTTATTTGGAATATTTGAAATCTGATGCTATGAAGTGTTAAAATCATGGAGTAGATATAATTTGATATTTTGAAGTGTTTTTTCTTTTCTTTGAATTGGATTGGATTTGTATACCTGCAGATTTGTATACTTGCAGATTTGTATACTTGTAGATTTTGTAATTTGTATACTTGCATATTTGTATACTTTTAATTGGATTAAATTTTTATGAAGTTTCAAAAGTTTCAAGGATTAGATTTGTTCTGCAACAAATTCCACACTATATGAAATCATAGTCTTATGATGATAAATAATGACTAGCTTTTGCGCTTGTATTAAACTATAAACTTTTGTATTTGTGTTAAGAAAATAGACTAAATCTTCATTTTATATATTTATGTTACGAGATATCAATTTTTTATATAGAACTAATTTAGACTGATTTAACTGTACTGATTCTGGGCCGATTTTTTATTATTCGGCCTGAACCAGTAACTCCCTCGAAAACCAATTCCGATTCCGATTTTTACAACTACAATCTGTACAGTACTAACATTCATCAAAAATCTGTAATAAAGTTTGAAGTTAGGGTCTTTTGAATTCCTATCGAAGAAAATTAAGTTTTTAATCTTGCATGAAAGATTAAAATTAGACGACTTTCCCTTGATTGTAATCCTTGTTTTGCTTATTGAGCTGAATAAATCTTGCTCTTAAAATAAACAAAACACCAAACACCTGAATGTTAATTCCATTGCATATGAAAAACGTCCATGTGCATGATGGAGAAGAACAACGAGAGGAGGTTGCAAGTCCCTAAATTGGGGGGGAAATGTTGTCCTGAAACCATTCTTACCATGAAAATTTGCAGCAAAGCTGCTTAGCAATAAGAAATACAAAAGCCACAGCCATATATTTGTCAAATGGCTTAAAGTAATAAGGAATTAAAGTTATTATCCATTATAGCTGTTTGTCCACAATAAAATGAGTATTGTGTCTTCCACCCTTAGCCGGATGCATCAGAGCCAACCCTAAAACATAAACAATTGAGACAGAATTTCAATCTCCGAATTTCCACCATTCCTGAAAATTTCCGACCTCCATCCAAAAGATCAATTCTTTACACATGAACGAAGTTCCTGGAAGGATTTCAAGAGACTGAGGCAAGATTACAGCTGCACTCCATGTTTGATTCAGTCATGGAAAAGACTTTAAAGCACATTTTTCATGTGGCCCAATACTTGGAACGAAGGAGCAGAAAACCAGCCAATACAAAGATGTTGGCTCAAATTGCAGATTACTGCCAATGAACAGGAAAGAAGTATGAAATCCTGTAATCTATAAACTTACCACTCAATACGTAATCTACAAATGGACCAAGCAGAAGAAGCGAGAGAGCTTGTATGGGAGGCTAGGGAGCTGTCTTACTCAACAATTCAAAACAGCCAACAGAATATTGCTTTTGTAAGGATCCAATGGACTGCACAATGAAGCGAGCGTGCCTTTCAAATAGAAGAATACGGCATTGGCCCACACTTAGGCAAATCAGAAAAATGTATAAAATAATATAAATTAGTGAATATTAAGGATCATCGTCCTTGAAATATCCATAAGAAAAATAATCTCAAGAAACAAGCAAAATGTTGACAGAAAAAAAAAAAGCATAATACTGAGAGATGAAAAAAAAGAGTGACTGCACTGTACAATGAGGTGAAGAATGCTTCTAGGTATGCAAATGATACAGACAGAATTTACAAACTGTACTGTGTGAAAAGTTAAAGCTTCGAAATAAAGTACATGAACTTGCAAGTCAGCAAGTTCTTCAAACTAACATATGGATGTATCATGTTTTTAACCAATAACGTGATCCCTGAATAAGATGACACTTATACAGAACATTCCTTGTCATATTTACTTCAATGACCTCAGTTACAAAAAGTAAAAATAATGATAAAATGAGAATCGACACGGTTGAACTCCATTGGAATGTCCTAGATACCCCATATTTATAGTGAAACATGCAAAATCCTAGAATGCGCTACCAATACATTTACAAAATATATATCATAACTTAAAAAAACATCCCAATATATTTCTTCTAAAATAGCCTACCGCAAATAAGACTAAAAGTCTACGCTTATTAGCTAAATGGAGATTTGCCATGTGTGAGATTGTGATTCCACATTTCTCCTCACCAGGCAACAATACAATAACAATCCTGCAATCACATAATAGAGAAACATAAATATGTGACCAAGGTAAGGCATCTCCTAAAGCCATAAACATAGCATGTCCCAAAAGAAATTTCTTAAAAACAAGAACAACATTGAATTGCCCTAATAATGAAAATAGAAGAAACAGGATAGGAATCACTCACTATTTGCTGTAAGTAGGTAGATAAAACAGCTAAAGGCACATGAGAAGCTATTTGCATTAACCTTTACATCTGTTACAGTGCAGAAACCGATACCTATAACTTCGTACTCGGGAAAATGCATGCTTAGAAAATCGTCAAAGTGACCCACTATTGTGTGGTACGAAGAATTTCTGACAAATTTCTAACTTCATTTGCAGGATTAAAAGTTTAAAATTTGAAGCAATCAAGACAATCCCATAAGAAGAAAGCTCCAGTTGCACCAGTGTCACAATTCCTCACTTGCTAACCCAAGTAAAACACCAAAAAAATACGCAAAAGCTTGCACATTTGTATAAAGTTTCTAAATTTTTTTCTAAAATGACAACAAATGAAAGTACCCCCAGTAGTAAGGTATGACATTAAGAGAAAAATGAGGGACTGCTGGGTTACCCAATTGAATAACTCCAAAAGTCATAAAAATCAAGAACACCAATCTTAACAAAATACTGTTGATTAAACTATCATGAAACCAAATATCCCTGCACTTAATACTCCATAATATTAAGTAAGAAAGTACATAACTCGTACAATTCAGTAGGCATTATTCATCCGCATACGCTCCACTAGTAAGCACAAAATTTAGTAAAGTCTTGGACAAGTTGGTAAAAAATACAATGCAGGAAACAAAGGCTAAGTAGTCAGTAAATCTATTCAAAGTATACGTTTGAACATTAGTTCTTATTTAACAATAAGATTTACCACTGACCAGATGAATAAAAGGAAGTATAAGGCATTGCATAAAGAACATAATAAAAGACAAGACCTGATTGGCTAACTAGAATCCGGAAACTTGTGTCTTGCCATGCATTTCGGAAAACTTTTATACTTGCCAAACTGTTGCACCTTTTTTCCTTATAATTTTCACCAAATCTTTATCTTTCCCATCAAGATTGGTTTTGCCAATTATCAATTCTTGTGCTATTATTTTCATTTCAAAGAATATTGTTTCAATGTGATCAACTTGGCACTTGGAAGTAGATATCAGTCAGTCTGCTTTGTGGCTGAGAAGAAATGTCATCATAACACCCAATCTTTTTTCTCTAAAATAACTTAAACATCAACCCATGCCTAATTCTTCTTCTCCTTCTTCTTCCTCTTCTCATAACTCAGTTGAAATCTTCGTATCCAAGTCCTTCCACGGCTTAGCAGAAAGCCCTTTTTCCACCATCTCTTCATCATAAGCCCGTGCCATTTCAACCATTCCTTTCTGCACCAACGCATCAATAAATGCATTATATGCAAATGCATCCGGGCTCAATCCCTGATTCTACATCTTCTTGCATACGGCAAAGACGGGCCAAAGAAACCCACACCAACCGAACTTTTTGATCAGCATCACATGTCTCCGTTGTCGGCGTAGGACCCCGTTCCAACATTCTATCAAACAAGCTCATAATATCTTTGGTCTTATTAAGGTACTTAAAGAAAAAATGGAAAGTGATCGCATTGGGAGCACACCCGTCGTTCCGCATTGTTCTCACAAGCTCCCAAGCATGCTTAAACCTCCCCGCCTTGCAAAAAAGACTGATAACCGTATTATAAGCGACAACATTCGGCCTACTGCCCAAATCTGACATCTCTCGCAAAGCCCTAATCGACCTATCGATACCATCACACATCCCTACAGCCACCGCATACAATTCAATCCTCTTCTTCTTCGTCTCCTTATACAACTTCACAGCCTTCCATGGCTTCCCAGACTTACATAGAATATTCATATGAAGAGAATAAGAATGCAGATCCCTCTTAATCCCCAACTTCCCATCTCCTCACAACACTCTCTGCACTTGCTCCACCACCCCATCCTAAACCACTCCCAGAGCATCAAATTGTGGCACTTGGTCATCTCCTCAACCTGCAAATCGCTCAGCCAACTTAACAAATCCCCAACTTCAACCACATGCTTATACTCACAGAGCGAGTCCACCAGGTTACAGAACGTTTCTTTGTCCTTCAACCCATACTGCTCCGAACGATGGTACGCATCAATGGCTTCGAGCACAAGATGTGCGGCCGCATAGCGTTTGAACAGTATCCGGAAAGTGGTATGATCGGGCATAGTCTCTGCATTACTCCGCATTTGACGGATCAGCTGCCATATCAGATCATACTCGAAGAACTTACCCAGTATGTTGATCATCTCGTTGAAGGTGTCAAAGGTGTGATTGAAGTGCGAGTGTGGGGTACCCAATTGAAGAACTCCAACATGCACTTCCAGTCGTTGTCGTAGCAGGACACGGCGTCGAGAACTGCGCTTCGATCGAAATCGGAGGTGGAGGTCTCGAAGTAACTGCTCCTACGAAAGAGAGTTCGAGGGTGAAAGCGCCATCGAATTGGAGAACGGATCACGCCCAGCATTGCAGAGGTACTCCGGTCTTGGGAGCCAACCCCAGACCGTCAAAAGAGAGAATCTGCAGCGGTGATGGCAATGGTGTGGCACGCACTGTAAAACCCGTGATCAGGGATTTACTCCAACAAACCCGTCAGTCCGTTTCGAATTGTCTTAGTTTTATAGACCGTGTGCTGAGAGGTCAATCATGAGTTACGAATGATGAGGGTCAAGTGTATTTAAATGAACGATGATAAGGTCAAAAAGAAAGAGGAATCCCACATAAAAATCAAATTTCAAGGTGAGAAATTAATTATGAGAATATATGAAAGTATGCGGTATCTTTTTTTTTTGTTTGATCATAGATATAGTTTTAGGCCGTTTACCTCGCTAGGATGTGTTATGTGGTAGTTTGATTAGGTTATTAATTATAAAACATGTCATTTGGATATTGTGGCGTTTGTTTTGTTTTATTGGATTTTTTCCAATTTTTCTAGATTTTTTAAAGATTTATTACGAGTTAGTTATTATTTTAACTCGAATAGGAATCGAATCAATACTTATTTATGAGTTTGCCACCGAGGTATTTTACCTCCCTCCCCACACTTCCTCACCCCAAACCCTCACCGCCACTGCTGTGTTTTGTTGCCGCCACCATAGCCGATCAACGCCGCCCTGTCGTGCCGTGCTACCGCCGTGCCGCCTCGACCAACCCCGACCACCACCTGGCCACCACGACGCCAGAATCATCCCACGAGCAGTGATGTTCCCGGAGTCGATTTTCCACCAGTCAGGCGGTGCTGCCACTGCAATGATGCCGACAACCACCCCTGCGACCTTCCTGACATTTCCCCTCTACCCAGTGCATCCGCCAAGGCTGGTTGTGGGCCCAAACGGAACAACTGACCGCCCCGGCCGAACTCGAGGCTGCTGCCGACGGTCATCACCACTGCTGCTACCCTAGCCGTCACCATCATTTGGTCGAGCTCGCTGAGTTAGTGCTCACTTCTGATTGTCCCGCCGGAACAGTCGCCGAAAAGCCGCCGTCACCGCGGAAAACCATTGAACTTGCCGAAAAATCTGATTTTCTTGGTCTTCTGCCATGTTCATCCAGTCGAACCTAATGGAACTTCGGACACCACCGAGCACCGAATTCGAGCTCCAACAAGCGCGACAAAACCCTAGTCATCGCCGATTACTGACGACGCGCGAGGTATAATTTATTTTAATTTAATTATTTGAAATTAATGATTATTAGCACAACATGATAGGATGCTATGATGGAATGATTGATATGTTATATATTTTATGTTAATAAAAATATGAAGATGTGTGACTGTGTGATATTAAAATAAATGCTAAGGGATTAATTAGGTCGATTAAATAAGTACTGTAATCTAATGCAACTTAGATTTGGAAAACTTATATTGATTATTATTGATGTGTGTTGATTGACACATGGTTGATATGAGTATGCTATATGATGTGTGAATGCATCATGAATGGGCATTATTATTTAGTTTTGATGTGTAGTTACAGAGTAGGAGCTTCTGCCTATGCGCGTAACCACGCTTGGAGCTTTTGCCAGGTCCATTTAGGGCTCGTCTCCATTTTTTGCTCTATTCCATCTTATGTTTGGTTTCTTACGTGCAGGATGAGTTAAGTGGCGTTTTATCGGATCCCACTTAACTCGGGCCATCTTAACGAACTGGTTTCCGAGATTAATAACCATTGAGGATGAGATCCCTCGAGTATGTTTTCAAAATTCAGATCCAACTCATGATGCCTTCGGGCCTATTTTATCAATTCCCTACCCAGGCCTATATATACTTTTCGTGTTTTCAGTGAGAGATGGAAAGAGGTATATCATTGGCCATGTCTTCAGATAGGGCATGTGCTCGTCAGTGGATTTGGAGCTAGGGTGGACCAATTTCATCCCGAGGGATCCTGTAAACTCAAGGTTTGAGTTCCTCACTCCCGGAGAACGTGGAGGTTTATGATTACTGTTAAGTATAGTGCATGTCTAGACTTATAGTTCAAAGGGTACTGAAGGCGACTGCCTGAGAATGCTTAGCCTTTGTGTAACACCCCAAATCCGGTTCACGTTCATGAACCGAACCGGCATGTTACATGCCCCGGTTAGTTTGGCTAACCCGAACCCAACTCATGCGGATCCAATCTCGGCATCTTAAGATGAAGATATAACTTATGATATATGCATGAATGTGTAAAACCTAGCAGGATACTACATGGATGACTTAACAATCAATTCATACGATGGCAATAATTTAAGTAAAATCAATAAAAATTTTAAATTAAAACGGACAGAATCCCCCCTAAAAATGTAATTAAGGGCCACCCCGTCACAACCACACATATCATATATATACATACATATAGCACATCAGTGTTCACACATAAGTCTAATCTACTGTATCTGAATCTTGAGTCTCAGCTCACCTGTACATCATCCATGTTTCTCATCATATTATACCATCATGTCTTAGCACTTTATGAGATCATCATGCTTTTCATCACCTCACATCATTTCAAATATAATAAAAGCATAAATGAAATATTAGACATTCAGTCACCCAATACATGTGCATGTGCAAAAGACCTCATTGCTCCCCCGTCCAGGCTGGCGCGTCCATCTCATACTCGTCACCTACATATAATACAAAAATCGTCAGTAATGAGTGCTACTGGCTTGGAAAATTACTAATAACGAACTTGCTATTAGAGCAAACTCTCATATGAAAGAACACAATCATATATTCTCCTCATGAACTCTCTGAAGGGCATCTACTGAGGAGCCACTGGGCTGCAGACCCAGTAGCGTCTGCTGCTGCTGTTGCCTCACTCTTCATTTCATACTTCATTTTCTGGTCTCAAATCCTAAGCCCTCTCCTTACCTCCATATTTCTCCTGGCCTTGAGCACAAAGACCAAGTACTCTTAGGCAGTCGCCTTTAGTACCATTTAAACCACAAGTCATGACATGCGCTGTAATAAACAGTACCCGTAAACCTCCACGTTCTTGGGGTGTGAGGAACTCAAACCCAGAGTTGTCAGGATCCCTCGGGAATGGAATAGTCTGCTGGCATTAATCCAGAGCCCGCTTTGACTGTCACAACATCCTCATCATAGTATGTGCAATCGATTTCTCCTTCTCTCATCTCACGGAAAACTCGATAAAATATATATAGGCCGGGGAAGGGATTTATAAAATAGGCCTGAAGGCAACTTGCTGTGGATTTTGTTTTCGAAATCATTTTCTAGGGATCTCATCCTCGAGAGTTATTAATCCAGAAAACTGTTCGGCTAAATGACCCGAGCTAAGTGGGATCTGATAAAACACCACTTAACCCGTCCTGTAAATAATAATCAAACATGGAATAGAAAGAGCATAAAACAGAGACGAGTCCTAAACGGACCTGGTAGAAGCTCCAAGCGTGTCATCGTGCATAGGCGACGAGCTCCTACTCAGTACCTTCACATCAAATCTAAATGCTAACACCCGCTAAATGAATGATGCATCAAACTAGTCCTAAATATCACACAAGCAATACAATCAGAATCAATCAACAACTCAATAATCATTAATGTAAATAATTTTAAATCATCGTATTCATATCAATTTTATCGTGCTTTTCTAATTTACATCGTAATCAACTATCATGCTCATACTTGATCTATCTCATTAGATCACTTAATCTTCGTCATTCTTCATTACATCATGTAATTCATCGTTTCATTCACATTTAGGCATTTATCATATCAATTACTCCACCCTAGCATATTTTCTAACAATCATCAATTCTAAATAATAAACTTTGAGGTAATTATACCTCACCTTGTCAGCAATCGGCGATGGCTAGGGTTTCGTAATGTGTGCGTCTCGAACCTCGAATTCGGCGCTCGACAGTGTCCAAAGCTCGATCGGGTTCGACTGGATGAACTCGGGGAAGATCCGGCAAATTCCAGCAAATTCCAACAATTCCGGTTTTCATGCAAGTATCGGTGGTTTTTTGACCACTTTCTAATGGTTTTTCGGCGACAATCGCCGGTGGCGTCTACTAGCTAGATAGGGGCCGTATATGGTACCATCGGAATCAGCTCGGTGAGCCCGACGCATCTGTGGCATCGGCATGGCCGATCGAGGCGGTGGCTCACCGAAAAATCTCAAAATAGGAGCGGCTGCGATGGGTGGCTAGATCCGGCCGACCTGGGTGGTGATCGGTGGTGCTCTGGTCGGGGAAGGTAGCTGGGAGGTCGAGGATTCCGAGCCAACCACCAGCTGCTGACGGTGACAGTCACTGGCAACGGAAGAGTGGCCCATGAGCGCGGCTTCCTCGCGTCGTGGCGGCCGGGCAACGGCTGGGAGCGCTCGGGATGGCACGACGACGCCTTGGTGGGGCGGAGCGACGTCGGTCGACGGCCGGACGGAGCTGGCAGTGACGGCGGCGGCCAATCAAAGGGTGGCAGAAATAGGGTTTTGGGCAAGGAAGATGTATCGGGGAAGAAAAACACATTGGATGGCAAATTCGTAAATATTACTTGAGTCGTCTCCGGCTCGAGTCAAAATAATATCTAAATCGAAATAATTCTAAAAAAAATCTAGGAAAATATGGGGAAATTCCCTAAAATAACACATCCAAATGGCATACCCTATAGCTATTAACCCGCCCAAACTACTCGTAACACGATAAATGGCATAAAACTATTTATACTACGCGACCCCTCAAATTCTGATAACTCATTCTTTTTTGCTGTATTCATGACCCCTCATGGCTTATACACGCGACCGGTGTCGGCTCAATACACGTGTTCTGAAACATACTCGACTCGAAAATAACGGTCGAACCGACCGGTTCTAAATAGAAAACCCTAACTCGAACGTGGGTTTTACACTTCGTGCTCAAATCAAGGAGTAATATAGTGGATGTAGAGGGCTGAGATGAATGAGAACGAAATTGATGTGAGAAGTAATAGAGGAAATGACCAATGAAAGAGAATAACATGGAAAAGCGGATGCTGTCGCTCGAGGGCGACGGTTCCCATTTATGCCCTTGTGAGAACTTCTTGATATATAGACTCAACAATGTTTTTAGAACCCAACTTGTCTAGGGTGTTCAATTAGAAGGACTACCCAGATTAGATTTTAAAAAAAAAATCCCCCACCTGTCACAACAATCGGCTACCAAACAAGCCATACTCGACTTGTTTGGTCCCCGGTGGCCGAAACGATCGCCGACAATTTTACAGCCAAGTGTGGCCAGATTTGGCTGCCCCTGGCCGGATCTAGAAGGGTCCAACCGGATCCGCGTGCACCTAGTCAAATTTCACCACTAGTGGGTAAAAAACTAGAGGAAATTTTGTTTTTTTTAGTTGGCAGCCGATCCGGCCACACCTGGCCGGTTTTAGTCCATGGCAGTCAGATCAATCGCCGCCCTCTTCCCCTATTCTTCTTTTTTTTGAAAGTTTGGTCTATGCTTTCCTTATAGTGAGACGGCCCAGATCCAAATAGGCTCAGAAAAGATAACTCGAGCCTTAGCTCAAGTTATCTTTTTTTATGTACACACACACATTATATATATATATATATATATAATG
>JAVDBV010086132.1:0-16554 GCA_032619315.1 Piper longum | reverse complement strand
AACGTCCCAGATGGTGATCAGGGGAGTGCCCACGGGTGGGCAGGGTTAGCTGACCCTGGCGAGCAAGGCGAGCATCCAAACCCAATGACACTGGTAGTCCGACAAGTGTTGCCGCCAGCTGCGGATGATAGTGGCCGTTATATTGTGGAAAAGTTCCAGAAGAATGGAGTTGAGGCATACAATGGAGGGACTGATCCAATGAAGGTGGAAAGTTGGATAGACATTACTGAAAAAGCGTTTAGAGCTCTATTTGTGCCCCACCGCCATCAAGTGTGGTTGGCGACATGCATGCTTCAGGAGGAAGCATCTTACTAGTGGAAATCCATGGAAAAGACCACCTTTTATTGCCGTGAGATCTCATCCATCTCATGGGCAGAATTTGTAACAGCTTTCAATGGACTGTACGTTCTAGAGTCCACTGTTCACTTCGATTGTGTATTGACAACCACCAGTTCAATCAAGTGACAGTCAAGAATCGGTACCCCTTACCGAGGATTGATCACTTATTTGATCAGCTGAAAATAGCTGGAGTAATCTCTAAAATAGACTTGCAGTCTGGATATCACCAACTGCGAGTGAAGGAATCTGATATACAGAAAATGGATTTCCGAACTTGATATGGACTTTATGAGTTTCTGGTCATGCCTTTTGGTCTTACAAATGCACCAGCGGCTTTTATGTCACTGATGAATTTGGTATTCCACACATAATTGGACAAGTTTATTATTATGTTTGTGGATGATATTTTGGTCTATTCAAATAATGAGGAACATGTGAAACACCTATCCATTGCTCTTCAAGTCGTAAGGGAAAATTAACTGTTTGCCAAACTATCAAAGTGTGACTTTTGGCTGAAGGAGGTGAATTTCCTCGGACATATTGTCTCAAAGGCCGGAATTGTAGTGGATCCATCAAAAGTGAATGCAGTCACTGATTGGCCACAACCCAAGTCAGTCACCAATATCCGAAGTTTCCTTGGGCTAGCAGGTTACTACGGAAAATTCGTTAAAGATTTTTCCTTGGTGGCATCGCCAATGACTAAGCTCGCATGCAAGGGAGTCAAGTTTGAATGGAGTAGCAAGTGTGAAGAGAGTTTCTAATCTTTAAAGAATAGTCTAACTACTGCACTAGTCTTGACCTTGCCAAATGGCAATGAAGGATTCGTGGTCTTCAGTGATGCAGCTCTGGTAGGGTTAGGATGCATCCTTATGCAAGATGGTAAGGTGGTGGCTTTTGCCTCATGCCAATTGAAGATTCACGAGCAAAATTATGTGATCCATGACTTAGAACTGGCAGCAGTGGTTTTTACATTAAAGATTTGGAAACCCTATTTGTATGGAGCCCAGTTCGAAGTGTTCACTGATCACTAGAGTTTGAAGTAATATCTTCACACAAAATGACCTTAATCTTTGGCAGAGGTGGTGCATAGAATATTTGAAGGACTATGACTTCCAAATTTTATACCATCCGGGGAAAGTGGACATTGTAGCCGATGCTGTGAGTTGGAAGGGCAAGGTGGACAAGGGTCAACAACTAGCTAGACTTTGGGCTTTGTCAATTGATGTGGTGGCTATTAACCCGGTGGAACGACTAAGAGAATTACTAGAAAACCTGGTTATCTCCAATGAATTGGTTGACCGAGTTAAGCTAGCACAAATAGAGGATGAGAAGCTAAATGAGATGTTAAACAAAACTCCTAACATGGTAGCAGATTCCAACAGTGTAATCAGATTCAGAGGGAGGTTATGTTTACCCAACGATGATGCACTAAGGCGGAATATTCTAGAGGAGGCTCATCGCTCAAAGTTCTCAATACACCCTGGTGTTACAAAGATGGACCAGGACTTAAAACGATCCTACTGGTAGATTGGGATGAAGAGAGATGTGGTGGATTTTGTTTTTAAGTGTCAGACACAATAACTAATCAAAGCCCAACATCAACTACCCGGTGGATTATTACAATCTTTAGAAATACCTACATGGAAATGTGAGTGTGTCACATGCGATTTTATTGGTAAACTGCCAAGGACTCTGAAAAGGCATGACTCTATATGGGTGGTTGTAGACTGTCTGACTAAGCCAGCTCATTTCATCCTCACCAAATCAATAAGGACGGTGGAATACCTAGCAGAATTGTATGTCAATAACATTGTCAAACTGCATGGGATTCCAAAGGAGATAGTTTCTGACAGAGATCCCCTATTCACTTAACATTTGTTGAGAGCTTGCATCCTTGACTGGGGAGGAGATTGGGAGAACACTTATGCCTTGGCTGAATTCACATACAATAACTCTTATCTAACCAGTATAGGAATGGCACCATTTGACGCAGTATACGGTAGGTCCTGCAGATCTCCATCATGCTAGTCGGGCTAGAGATGGTGAGAGAAGCATGAAAAAGTGCAACTCATTCGGCAAAGGCTTAAGACAGCTTAGGATAGACAGAAAAGTTATGCCGATACTCGAAGGAGGGACTTAGAGTTCCAAATTGGGGAGTTTGTGTACTTAAAGACATTTCCTAGGAATGGAGTGATCAGATTTAGAATATTAGGGAAGTTTAAGCCAAGATTCATATGATCATTTCCAATCTTGGATCGAGTCAGAAATTGTGCAAACAGATTAGCATTACCACCAAGCCTCAATGGCGTACACAATCTTTTTCATGTATCAATGCTAAAGAAATATGTACAAGATGAGAATCATATCATCACAAATTTTGCAGACTTAGAGCTGCAATTGGATTTATCCTACGAGGAAAAGCCAATTTGCATCCTGGCAAGAGAAATTAAGACACTCTAGAAGATGGAGATTCCTTTCGTAAAGGAATTGTGGAGAAATCAGGGATCAGAAGAAGCTACATGGGAGACGAAACAAGAAATGGCCAGGAAATATCCTACCTTGTTTGTAGCAAAAAAGTCATGTAATTGTAGTAACATGCACTGATCCCGAAGATGTACTTAATCATGATTGTCCTGTTTATATTATGATATTTCATGGATGAAATATTTCTAAGTTGGGGAGATTGTAAAGAACCGAGAAAAACAAAAAAAAATCGACGTTGTAGGATCGAATGTTGGAAAATTAATATTTCCATTTAAATTATTTACCCGCCACCCGGTCAAGTGTAAGGTATTATTTAACAGGCTAAGTATCATTTAACTCATTAAGTAAACCATATTATTTACCCATTTAACCGATTAACTGAACCATCCCATTTAACCGTTTAAACTAGTTAGTGAACCGTATCCATTACCCGTTTACCCGGCTAAGTGAAATACGCACAAAGTGTTTTCACGTAACTTAGTCGTCATTTCATTATATAAGAAGAAGTGGGGGTGTCATTCAGATTATTTTCCTTTGAACAGACACCCGCTTCCTCCTTCCTTAGGTAATTTTCCTTTCTTCTTCTTGTTCTTCGTAATTGGCATGCATGCCTATTTATAATTGATAAGAAGCTTATTTATAATGGAACTAAAGTCTCTAATCAACAAAAAAAAAAGAATTAAACTGTAAGCTGTCCATGATGAACAGCCGGAGTTTGGGCACGGTGGGCGACCATATTCTCACCCCCGACAGCCCTGGCGCTACTGGGTCGAAGGGACGGCGTTGCCGTGCTCTTAATTTTTGGTGGGTGGCTGAATTTCAACTGTAATTGGGCGAAGTAGCAAGGGCGGCGAAAACGGAGGAAAACTGTGGTAATGACGGTGGGTGAAGAAATCTGGCCATATGGGTCAACAATTAGGTAGCAATCCGGTCGGAAAAGGTCCCTAAAGGGTCAAAGGTGCCAAGACGACCACCCAATCCGACCTACGACGCTCGCCGGAGGTGGAATCGGCGACGCAATCGGCAACAGAATCGGCGGAATTGGGGCAGCGGAATTTTCTGTAATCGGGCTAATCCGGCATCACCGTAGCCGGAAAGTGGCCGGAGGTGGTCGGGAAGGAGCTGTCACGGCATGGCGGGCCTGGTCGACGTCAATTGACAGCGGTCGATGACGATTGCTGCAGCCGACGGTGAATGGAGCTAAGTGGATGAACGTGAATGGAATGATGTCTTCAGGCTACGATTTTGGGTAAAACACGATAGTAGTGGCCAAAGGTCCTGATCGAGGTCGGAGTTGGTGCGGTGGTGAGTTGATTGACGAGGGTGGCTTGGCTGGCAGTGGCTTTCTATCGATGAACAGTCGGAGCTAAGTGGATGAACGTGAATGGAATGATGTCTTCGTGCTACGATTGTGGGTAAAACATGATAGCAGTGGCCAAAGGTCCTGATCGAGGTCGGAGTTGGTGCGGATATGAGTTGATTGACGAGGGTGGCTTGGCCGGCAGTGGCTTTCTATCGATGAACAGTCCGTCGGAAAGCAACCCAATCACAGCTCTGTTTTGGGGAGAAGAAGAGTTGGGGAAGAAGAAGATGACAAATATTGGTTGACTCAACACCGTTTCGAGTTAAAAAATAATATCAACTCGTAATAAATCTTTAAAAATAATTAACTTAATGAGATATGAGTTAAGTGGCTAAAATAATAAAATAATAAATTATTACATGAAATTACCATAATTAATAACATTACAGTCATGATAAACGGTAAATAATTAATTAGCTTATTACAAACGATTAAATTAAGTCGGTGGGTTATGAGGAATAAATAAAATAAAGACTTCACCTTTACCATATTAAATGAATATTTGGCAAATAAAATGATTATTCTAATAACAAATTAGGAAGGTAGAAAATGGGGTAATAAAATATAATCGTGTTGAAAATCACGAAATATCATAATTACATAAAGAAGGGTGGAACCTTATTGAATTAAATAAATTACAATTAATTATATTAGTGATATCCTTAAATTAGGATAATAAAAATCAGTTAAAGAATATACCAATAATAGTAACTAATTAGTGGCTATAAATAAATAATTATCAAGTAAGGATTATAATTAGGATAATTAATTTAAAACGTAAAGAAGGACTTAAATGATTATATCACATGAATAATTAATTATATCACTAGAAGTGTGAAAGTTAAATAATTTATGATGTTCAACATGGCACATTTTATATTGTAAAAAATTGATGGTTATATTAGTCATGTAGTTGCATGCATTTTCTACATGAATAAAATTATACTCATGTATAATTTTATGTCCTCGTTCAGACTAGGATCGTTGATCGTAGTCGCGGGAGTTTATATAAGCTACCAGGTCTGTATAATTACTGAAATGTTGTATATTCCCTTCTGGCAGCCCTGGTTGGTCTGAGCCCATATTCGACCTCCGTGCACCGTGTGTAATCGGGGTTAAGAAATTGACTCAGTCCGATACGGGGCCGCACTTTTAAATTTACTTGTAAGACAAATATGGAGTCTCTGACATGAGGCAACACCCGTGAAATAGGGAGTCTCTGTCGTGCGGTAGCAATCTAAAACATGAAAACCTGCCCCGACGCCGAAAGGGGATGTCAGGCAGACGGCTCATTATGTACTTGTGATACCGAAAGGGTGAGCTAATGGCAAATATCGGTAACTACAGGGCGTGGGCCATGTAGCGTGTGTACGCATGCATGGGATTATAGCGGGATGGGCGGCCACCCTCCCCGCATCATAAAGCTCGACAGAGGCTTACTTCACGAAAAAACTTTTGAAATAAGAATAGGAAGTATATTTGACTTGTTTCTCTAATTATATGGCGTAGTGGTTTTATCACTAACGCGGAATTGCCTCCGCACGTGCGCCGGTACGGGCATAGATTGAGAGCGGGGTTGGTGAGTCTTTTACCAACCAAGGTTCGGAGAAAATGATAATGCATTGGATTTCCTTTTTATTTTATTTGAGTTATAAATGTGGTTATGGGAAACGGTTAATGACTGTAGGACAATTATTATTATGTCTTGTTTGAAACATGGTTTACTTTGAAGGATTTACACTTATGGTTTAATTTTTAAGTAACACCCGGCCAGCTAGGCCTACAATATTGTGTAAAATGGCGGGTTGTTACAATTTTAAGGAATTGTGTCTAGAGAAGGGAATTAATTGTCAATTAATCATTCCTAATATTCTGCAACAAAACGGTGTTGATGAAAGGAGAAATAGGATCATTCTTACATGATTAGGTCTATGATGACAAATGTAAATCTACCTATTTCATTTTTGGGATATGTTTTACTCATAGCTGCCTATACACTTAATCGTGTGTCTCCCAAAGTTATTACTTCCACTCATTATGAGCTATGGTTTAGAAGGACTGAACTAACCCGTTTAAGACATTGGGGTCAGCAGCTTATGTCCATAACTCGTCCTACAAACATGGAAAATGAAGTCCTCGTGAGAGGAATTGTATTTTTATACGTTAACATGAGCAATCGAAAGGTTATGCGCTTATTAGTGAAAATAAAGATACAAGTATTTCAGAAAATGAAGTCTCACAATGTTACATCCTTATAAAATAATTTTCCAAACAAAGGTGAATTACAAAAGAATTTTCAATTTTTTGGAAATGGATGACTTTGATAGTGGGAGTCATCATAACACATAACTTGAAAATGTTTATGAATTGATTGAGAGTTCTTCAATAAATTCAAATTATTATGATTTAGAGAACGCCAAATTGATCCTCGCCGAAGATTTGTATTGAACATGATGTGTTTTTTTACAAAGTGAAGATCTTTTCTGATCTTCACCTAATAATGATGAGCCTAGGAGCATCAAGGAAGCACTCTCATGCTGTAGAAATGAAAAATGAAAATTTGCATTAGAGGAAGGAATGAATTCAATGCTTATAAATCAAGTCTAAGACTTGGTTGATTGTCCACTAGAAGAAAAGTAATGGGGAATAAATGGACTGTCAAAATTAAGCACAGAGCCGATGGTATAATTGATTGGTATAGAAGTCGTTTGGTAGCTAAATGACACATTGAAGAAGATGGAATAGACTATGATGAGACATTTTTCTGATAGTTTGATTCACTTTAGTTCATTTAATATTAGCAATTGTACCGCATTTAGATTTATAATTAAATTAAATGGACATTAAGACAGCTATTCTAAATGGCCTTAAACAAGCCTCTAGACAATGGAATTTAAAGTTTCACCAAGCGGTCATCTCATATAATTTTAAAATGATTGATGAAGATCATTGTGTATATGTAAAATGTCTTAATAATTTATATGTTATTCTTTCACTTTATGTGGATGGCATTTTGATGGCATCAAACAATAAGGATTTTTTCCTTACTGAAAAAGAATGATTATCTTTTTGTTTTAATGTGAATGATATGGGAGAAGCACAATATATATTTGGTGTAAAAAATTAGCTAGATCATTCTAAGAGATTGATCACTTTTTCTCTAGAGCCTTATATGTAACACCCCAATTTCAGTTCACATGAGATCCAAATCAGAAATGTTACGATCGAGTTGAGTCATGTTTAAAGTTGTTGGTTAGTATGATTTAATCGATGAAATAGATCGAAACAACCAATTTGGCATAATGAGAATGAAAGACATTGTTAAATATACGTCAAAATACATCAAATAAAAATAAAACTAATAAAGAAAATAATTGCGCTGAGCTCAAGGCTGTGTAGTATTTATTTGTCATCCCACTACAATCGACTTAAGATTACAAAACCTATACATATAATATGAAAAACGTCAATAACGAGTGTTACTGGTTTGAAAAATAACACGTAGAAACAAGCAAATGGGTGGTATTCCATTACCTACGAAAACTTACGAAACTTTAGAATTTTAAAACCCCAACGTCAAGTTTGGGTTTACCCGATTGTAAATTTTCCTAGTTCGGGGCAGTATCGAGTTGGTTCAAACGAGCTCAATCTAGACTAGTTTTTAGACTATGAGTATGAGTCCAGATTGCCGTATGAGCATGTTAATGAAGCTGACTATGCCCAACATGCAAATAATAGTTTCGGTTATGATATAGTAGAGCACGAGTTATCAATATATGCATGAGGTATACAAATGATTTTTTTTATGAGTTAGCTAGAGTTTTAGACCTAGATATAGGTCGTTGCAATGTTAAGTATCCGTTTGGGATTTTCTAGGTATTTCATTTGCATGCAGCATCGAAAATTTGGATCACTAGATTGTGCCCCTGCGGGCACAACTTTATTGAGTTTAGGGTTCCTATAACGAGCTGCCATTTTTTCAATTATTTAGTATGGGCCTAGATGGCTAGGTGTTACTTAAACAAACTACTAAGTTTCTGAATTATAACAATTAAACAACGGTGTATGAAAATTGGTTCCCACAGTCTAGGACCGTTTCCCATTACCCACACATATTTCTCAATAAAAATTAAAAGGGAGTCCCAATATTTATTTTTCTCCATGCTCTGATTGTCAATGGCTTCTCCCACCTAATTTCGTATCTGCACACTTGCAGAAGCAATTCCGCGTTAGTGATTACAACACTAAGTAATATAATAGACAAAACAAGGCAAGTACATTCCACTAGTTCCCTATGTTCATTTTAATATGTGATGGAGCGAACCGCTATACTCCAAAACAAGGCGGAGGAGGTACCACAGTGATCCACACACCCCAGCCGTAGCCTTTTTTGTGGGGAGGCTACCACTACCATCTCTAGTGCCAGTGCCTCGCACACCTTGGCTGTAACATTTTTGTGGGGAGGCTATCACTGCACTCAAGTGATTGCTATACCCCGTTTGTGGGGAAGCTCTAACTACCAATTCTAGTGCAAGTGCCTCGCACACCTCGGCCATAGCCTTTTAATGGGGAGGCTATCACTGCACTCCAGTGCCAGTACCTTATACACCCCGGCCGTAGCCATTTTATGGGGAGGCTATCACTGCACTTAGGTGATTGCTATGCCCCGTTTGTGGGGAGGCTCTCACTACAAAATTCTAATGACAGTGCCTCGCACACCCCGGTCGTAGCCTTTTTATGGGGAGGTTATCACTACACTCCAATTCGATGCAATACACAATTTACATACATAATAGGGTGCACTCGGTGCATGGTGTTAGAATATAGGCTAAGGCCGACCTAGGCTACCAACAAGGAAAATACAACGTTCTACCCATTATACGTACCTGACTTATGATTTTGTTCGACTGTGATCCACTAACCCTAATCTGAGTGAAAGCATAAAATTATACATTAGTATAATTTTATTTGCATGAACCTACATTCAACTAAATGATATGCCATATTAAATATTTCATCTTCCATAATTCTATTAAGATAATTGATTATTCATGTGACATACTCCTTTAAGTCATTCTTCACATTTTAAGTTAATTATCTAAATCATAATTCTCCCTTGACAATTAATAAAATAACTATCAATCTATAACAAGGAATTTAATTACTAGTTTTGGTATATTCTTTAACTAATTTGTATTATCTTAATTTAAGGATATTCTTAATACAATTATTTTAATTTATTTAATTTAATATAGGTTCAATTTTTATATGATTATAATTTATTAACCCCTCGATTTAATTTAACCGCTTATAAGAAGCCGATTAATTATTGACCATCTATCACGACCGTATTTTATTATTTGTGACAACTTCCATATATTAAATTATTAATTTAGCCACTTAACTCATAACCCATTAGAATAATTATTTTTATGGATTTATGACTAGTTAATATTATTTTAACTCGCACTGTGTCGAGTCAACCCATATTTACGAAACTCCCATCTTCGTCTTGCCCAACTCTCTCCAAAACAGGGCTGTAATCAGTTGTTTTCCAACGCATTGTTCGTCGACGTCAAGCCACCACCGTCAATCAACTCACCTCCATACCAACTTTGATACCGACTAGGATTTTTGGCCGCTGCCTCTAGGTTATGCCCAAAATCATCGCCCAAAGTCGTCATTTCGTTCACGGTTGTCGACCGCACGTCGTTCGCCTCCGGCCGCATCAATCATCGTCGAGCGCCTTTGACCAGCTCCACCATGCCGATAATGTTTCTCCTTGTCCACCTCCGGCCACCTTCCGGCCACGGCGATGCCGGAATCGCCCGATTACAGTAGTTTCGGCAATTTTACCGCCCATGGTTACGTCGCCGATTCCGTCGTTTGCTTGCGTCGCCGCTCCGATCAGATGTACGATTAGGTACCCTCAATCCTCCAGAGCTCCTTCCCAACCGGATTGGACTTCGATTGCTTCCCACGCTGGCCAGATTTCTTCCTACGGTCGCCCACCTTGACCAAACTCCGATAGTTCATCATGGACAACTTTGAGTTTTATTTCTCGTTTACTTCTTTTCTTTTTCAGTGATTAGAGACTTTAGTTCCATGATTAACAAGCTTATTATCACATATAAATATGCATGCACGCACATTACTAAGAAGAAGAAGAAAGGAAAAATACCCAAGCAAGGAGGAAGACGACGCCAATCCGAAGGAAGAAATGAGGGTCACACCCCCCTCCCTTTACCCTCATCGTTCAAGATTCTCAATACACCCTGGTGTTACGAAGATGTACCACGACTTAAAACGAACCTACTGGGGGATTGGGATGAAGAGAGATGTGGGGGATTTTGTTTCCAAGTGTCAGACGTGCCAATTGATCAAAGCCCAACATCAACTACCTGGTAGATTATTACAATCGTTAGAGATACCTCCCTGGAAATGGGAGTGTGTCATGTATGATTTTATTACTAAACTCCCAAGGACTCTGAAAAAGCATGACTCTATAGGGGTGGTTGTGGACCGTTTGACTAAGGCAGCTCACTTTATCCCCACAAAATCAACAAGGACGGAGAAATACTTAGCAGAACTGTACATAAATAACATTGTCAAGCTGCATGGAATTCCAAAGGAGATAGTATCTGACAAAGATCCCCTATTCACTTCACATTTTTGGGAAGCTTTCCAAAAAGCTATGGGAACCCAAATTAAGCTAAGTACAACATATCACCGCCAAACTAATGGTCTGAGTGAGAGGACCAATCAAACCTTGGAGGATTTATTGAGAGCTTGCATCCTCGACTTGGGAGGAGAAAGGGAGAAACATTTAGCTTTGGCTGAATTCATCTACAATAACTCTTATCAGGCCAGTATCGGAATGGCACCATTTGAAGCTTTATATGGTAGACCCTACAAATCTCCATCATGCTGGTTGGAGTCTACCGAGGTAGTTATAGTCGGACCAGAAATGGTGAGAGAAGCAGCTGAAAGTGCAATTCATCCAGCAAAGGCTTAAGGGAGCCCCGGATTGGCAGAAAAGTTATGTTGACACCCGAAGAAAGGACTTAGAATTCCAAGTTGGGGAGTTCGTCTAGCATAAGACCTCACCTAAAAAGGGAGTGATCAAATTTAGAACATCGGGGAAATTGAAGCCAAGATTCATAGGACAATTTCCAATTCTGGATCGAATCGGAAGTTGTGCATATAGATTAGCATTACCACCAAGCCTTGATGGTGTACACAATGACTTCCATGTGTCACTGCTAAAGAAATATGTACGTGATGAGAATCATATCATCACAAATTTTGCGGACTTAGAGCTACAATTAGAATTAACGTACGAGAGAAACAAAGACACTTCGCAACAAGGAGATCCCTTTGGTAAAGGTGTTATGGAGAAATTAGGGTACAGAAGAAGCTACATGGGAGACTAAACAAGAAATGGCCAGGAAATACCCTAGCCTGTTTGTAGTATAAAAAACAAAACAACAATTTCTTGTAATTGTAGTAACATGAACTGATCCGGAAGATGTACTCAATTATAATCGTCCTGTTAATGCTATAATATTTCGGGGACGAAATATTTCTAAGTTGGGGAGATTGTAAAAACCCAGAAATTTTTTTTTAATATTAATAATAATAACAATAATTAAAATAAATACGTTCGACGCGGTGAGATCGAACGTTGGAAAATATAATAAAGTCATTTAAATTATTTACCTGCTGCCCAGTAAAGTATTAATTACACGGTTAAGTGAACCCTTTTATTTAACCGCTTAACCGGTTAAATGAACGATACCATCTAACCGTTTAAACTTGTAAAGTGAACCGTGTCACTTACCCATTTACCCGACTGTGAGGTGTGTTTTCGCATAATACCCTAGGTCTTATGTCATTATATAAGGAGAAGGAGGGGGACGTTATTCACATAAGTCTCCATGGACAGACGCCAGTTTACCCATGTTTTGGTAAATTTCTTTTTCCCTTCTTCATAGTTTGCATGCATACATAGGTGAAGAGAATTATAATAAACGTGATAATAAACTGAAACTAATCTGAAATGAATAAAGAGGAAGAGAATTAAACTGAAATAGAACCAGAAATCCACCCAGGAATGCAAATTTCTGTCGTGCAGAATTTCTTGGTTGATTGTGATCGATTACAGCAGCAAGTCATCTCCATTTACTGATCAGTTGCAGCATCAATGTCCTTATGCATGTTGTAGTGATTAAAAGATTAGCTTTCCATTAAATTGTGTGGCCGAGGATGGTAGTATGTCGTGTTGAATTGCAGCAGCAGTACCATGGCTTTTGTGTCACAAACAGTGGCGTATAACACAGCAGTAAGGAGTCTCCTTGGGCGGTGCTGCTGGTCACGTAGGAGTCACTGTAGCAGCAGGGCGGAGCCGCCATAGCACCAGGTCGGGATCGCCAGGGCTGCTGGTCAGTCGCCTTGGTGGCGCAGGACAAGGTCGCCCTGGATAGTTGCTGCAAATTGGATTGTTAGGGAAGGGAAACAAGTAGTTAAGGATGTGATCTGAGTTTGAATTGAAGGAGAAGAGGTTGGACTGGTTTTGGGTGAAGAAAAGAAGGGCTGACGGGAAAGAAGAAGAAGAAGAAGAAATGGCAGTTTTGTAATTTCTGCTTGATTCGATACAGGTTGAGTTAAAAATCATAATAATAATACCAACTCGTATTAAAATCATCAGGATAAACGATAATTAATTAATCGGCTTATTAAAAGTGTTTAACTTAAATTGAAGGGTTATGAGGAATAAATAAAATAAAGACTTCACCTTTACCATAATAATCAAAATGATTATTTTAATAACAAGTTGGCAAGGTAGAAAATGGGGATTTGGATAGTGATAATTAATAATTAATTATCATTAGAATTGCTGAAAATTAAATGACGACTAACATGAACTAGTTACGTCACTAAAAAAAAATTGATAGTATATTAGTCATGTAGTTGCAAGTAGGTTCACGCAAATAAAATTATACTAATGTATAATTTTATGCCCTCATTCAGATTAGGGTTATCAGGTTACAGATAGACGAAACACAAGTCAGGTACGTATAATGGGTAGAACATCGTACTTTCCTTATTGGTAGCCTAGGTCGGCCTGAGCCCAGATTCGACCACCATGCACCGAGTGCAACTAGGGTCAAGGAATTGACTCAGTCTGATATGGGGCTGTATATGTATGTAAATCATGTAATGCATCGATATTGTTTTAGAGTAGTGATAACCACCCCATAAAAAGGCTACGGCTGGGTTGAGTGAGACACAATGATTCCTCCATCGCACTGAAGTGCAGTGACAAGCCTCCCCATAAAAAGTCTACGGCCAGGGTGTGTGAGGCACTCGCACTGGGTGTAGTGATAGCCTCCCCATAAAAAGGCTACGGCCGGGGTGTGTAAGGCACTTACCCTAGAAATTGATAGTGTGAGCTTCCCCACAAACGGGGCATAGTAATCACTTGGGTCTAGTGATAGCCACCCCAATAAAAAGGCTACGGCCGGGGTGTGTAAGGTGCTTACCCTAGAATTGATAGTGAGAGCTCCCCCACGAACGGGCCTAGCAATCACCCAGTGATAGCCACCCCAAAAAAGGCTCAGGCTGGGGTACCCGAGGCACTGGTACTGGAGTGTAGTTGATAGCCTCCCCACAAAAAGGTTACAGTCGGGGTGTACAGATCACACTGGATGCCTCCTCCGCATTGTTTTGGAGTATACCGATATCGCTCCACCGCATATTAAAAGGAACTAGTGGAATGTGCTCGATTTCTTTTATTTATTATACGACTTAGTATTTTTATCACTAACGCAGAATTGCCTTTGTAGGTGTGTAGATAAGAAATTAGGTGGAGAAGCTATTGACAACGAGAGCATGGAGCAAGATAAATATGAAGACTCCTTTATTTTATTTTGAGAAATAAGTGTGGCTACTGGGAAACGGTCCTAGACTGTGGGGAAAACAAAATTTATATTTCCATTTAGTCATTTAAACTTTAGCAATGTGATTGTTAACTAAGTAACATCTGGCCATCTAGGCCCACAATATTGTGTTATAAATGGCGGGTCGTTACACATCGTATGTGTCTCCACAATGATCTAGACCCCTCCATATTAGACACGCATGGTTGGTCAGCTTGAGCCGAGTTGTTAGCAGCCACCTTTAGGCAGTTAGTTAAACAAAGGTAGACATGGCAGAGACAGTCGTGGACTCACGACATACATGATCAGTGTTTGACCCTCAACACTTGGATAGTCCATGATCCACAACTGTTGTCTAAGTTACATAACCATCATCTCAGTTACACAGCCATTGTCTACAATGCACTACCATTGACCGAACATGAACTACTGTTGTCCATGCATTGCACTACCATTGACCGAGTGGAGCTATTAGTGTGGGAGTTATGGCCAAGTAGTTGTTGCCTCACCTCACATGAGGGCACCTACTTGTGGGCTTTCAGAGCCTTGCCTAGTGACCACAAATCACAATTTTTGGAACCGAGTAAGGTCAAAGATTGAGGACATGGTTCAACTATAGCGGTAGGAGCAGGGCATAAGAAAAATAAGAGTACTAAGATTGTTTTGATCTAATGATAGGTGATCGAGCTCACCAGCCTTCTTGCATACTATTGCCTTGACTTGCTATCTTGGTAGTATCATCAGACAATGTTAGTGACAATCTTTAGAGAGATGTACACGGGCAGAGTAAGAGACCATGACATTATGACCTCCAGATAGAATGACCAATATTGTTAAATTGTTTAGTTACAATGATAGTGTATACATGGGGCTATAGCCATGGTACACACACCAAATGGTTAGCAAATGATAAGACATGAAATATAACCAGAATCAATGATTGGTCCACCCAGCGAAAGGAGTATGACTCGTGCTAGAGCCTTTGGCTTAGTGGTGGGATCAGTGAGGGAATGTGCTTCAAGGAGAGAGTGATTTCTTTGTGCTTTGTTAACACGATTAAGTCCTCACCTTGAGCCATAGGATTAAGCTTCTACCCCGAGTATAGGAGGTACCTTCGCAGTACTAATTAGGACTTGTAGTGTAGGTAGCTAATTGCAAACCGGTCTTGAGGTGATGACTTCACCTTAGCTTGGGAGCGATTCAGACATAGGCTTAAGTCAGACCAGACTTTGCTGATCAGATAGAGAGACACTGGAGTATTTTCTTCTTGACTATAGCCTTGTTTAAAATTCTACTTGAGTGATAGTACTCATGTGAGTCAAAATTAGCACTACAAATCAGTACCAAATGGTAGGTCACATACCACTGAAGACCACACGAGACACATGTCAAACCTCAATACAAGTCCTCGTAGGCTCAAGGGGATATAATGCTTCATTGGGTCTCTTGAATTGCCCATTTAGAAATGCGTGACTAGTACGGTATCGAAATATACATGCTAATTGTTTAGCTGATTGGACTAGAGGCTCTTAGTAGCTGTCACTTAGATTCGTCATTGATTGACTGTTTCATAGGCTGACTACCTGTAATGGAGCCTAATCATGATGATTACAGAGACATGTCCATAGACCTACCAATATTTGAGGATGAGACTATGCAAGAACTTCTCCAATAACCTAATATCAGACCCACATGTGAGGATGAGATACCTACTTGTTAGAGTTCTAGAGCAGTGTGACCAAACCTCCATGAGAGATCCAGTCTCCTTTCTATGACCCATAGATGTTAGACAAAGTCGAGTTTTCACTCGAGTTTTTCCATACTCGCTCCTTCAGATATACTAGTTCTACTATTAATTTATCCAAATAGTTGAGATGAGTAGACATTGACCAGTGCACATGTGACAGACCAAATTCGGATTCAGGAGTGCCATATAGACTATGCTATCATACTCCTTGAGACACCTTGTGCATGCATAGGTATGCTCGTCGCCTTTCCATAGCATAGAGCTTCCCTTAAAAATTAGTGGTCGTAGAGGGTATTACAAGGCCATAGTGTATAGTAGAGTTATAGCAACTGTCCTTGTTTCCTTATGGAATAGAGTGAAACACTCGACTTAGGACCGAGTTGGTAGGACCTGATAACTCTGTAAAAGAGTTATTATTCTGTGCATTTTATATTGAGTTTTTGTCATGTTTCGAGTAATTATTATGTCAATTCTATTAGTTTAAGAGTTTATTAGATATGATTAATAAAACAAGAAATCATTTTGATTTTGGTGTAAAAAGTGCCCATTAATGTTGTTCTATGAAGATATAAGAGTTTGAAGTCGATCCGGAACGAATTCGAGGCCAAAACGGGAGAAAAAGAGTGACCTAAAATTTATAACCGAGAGCAGAACGCCCGAGCGCTGACTGTTTGAGCGCTCGA
>JAVDBV010086131.1:0-10771 GCA_032619315.1 Piper longum | reverse complement strand
GGTGGCATGTCAGATTGTCTTCCACGGCAAGAAAGAAAATTGTAGTTTGTTTTACGAGGAATGCCGTCACTGCTCGTAATGTTCCAGAAATGCGGTCAATCAACAAGATACAGCTTCGAAAAAAATAAATTCACTAGTTTCTTTTTACATTTTTCCTAATTATATTCTTTTTTTTCCTAATAATCATGTTTTAAAATTTAATATCATAAATAGTTAAAAACTTAAACTTCTATCAGATATAACCACATCTCATCTTTTTATTTCACATATAGCCAAATTTCTTATTTTTATTTCATGTATAGTTAATTTTTATATTTTAAATATATTTAATTCAATTTTTTTACTTTATTGGCATAAATATTTTTACTATAACTTCAAACTTCCTTAAATATATTTTTTCTTCCATTCTATATGACAATGATATTTAAATTTTATTAAAAACAAATCTTCAAATTTAAAATATATGAATTTCAACAAAATTTTTAATTTCTAATAAAATATAATAAGTTCAAATTAAATTTTAAAACACCCAAATAGTTATTTTTTATTTTTTATTTTTGGTTTGATCGATTAAATTTCTAACAAAATCTAAAAGTTTACATTTCTTTATCGGTAAAAATTTTAATATTTATAAAATAAAAAAGTATGGGTCAATCATTATGGTTGATCATCGATAAAGATTGGTATGGTCGATTACCAATAAAGAGTATTATTGAAATCCCAAAAACTTACTTTATTTATATCAATTAAAATTTAAAAACAAATATAAGGATAATTATAAAAGAAATTGTAAAAACTACGAGTTATTCTTTTTTTTCATAAAATTACAAGGAAGAAATGTAAAATTTGGAGGCCAACAATTTTCCTTATATTTAGATGTCCTAAAATTTAATGAAAGGAAATTTTATTTTCAGTCAGAAGTCTACGTAAAAATTTTACAAAATGACACTTTTTGTGAAAAATAAAAGAAATTAGAAATTATTTTAAGAGATGCATGCACATGAAAACGAAATATTTTATTTTTATTTTTTTTCTTACTATCCAAATATGTAAGAATGTTTTTTTAAATATTCATGTCATTTCATTTCATTCTATTTCTATTTCATATAAATTTATTTTCTATTCATACTATTTTCCTATCAACCAAATAGAACCTTAATTTATATGATATGTCATGTATTTCAAGTTAGTGTTGCTGCCTCTAAGTGCAGTATTTCTCATTTTTTAATACAAGTAATTGTGTTTTAGATTTACTTGGAAAAAATTGTGTTCTAGATTTGCCTTGAAAAAAAATGTATTTTAGATGGAATTGGCTCCTCCCAAGATGAACAAACTTTACAAAATTAATAAAATTTTAATTTTGAAAAAACTTTATTATGAACAAAATGATAAGAAAAAAAGATCATCTAAGTACCGAAGGTCCGAAACTATATCTTAAAAGGCTTTGATGCGAGTAAGGTGCTCACAAAACAAAAACTAATCGCCACAACCAAATCAAAAGAAGGTGATGAGTATTTGATGTGCGCTAATAAATTAGTATATATGTGCTTGGTTTTACAACAAAAGAATACAAAATATTATTATGTTTTTGGAACTTAAATACTTGTTTGGTATTTTATCGTTGTCTTCGTCTTCTTTTGCTTTCATCGTTATTTATTGGATAGTAGAACTAAATTGGCGAGTTTGAGTCAAATTTATTAATAATCAAACTAATTCAAGGCAATCAAATTCGAACTAGTTCAATTATAATCCATTTTAGTATAATTAGTTCTGAAATTTAATGACTTGCTATGTTTCTTCATTTATTTGTCATAATATAGCATATGTATGTAATATAATCATGCATAAAAACTTGTTTCGAAAGCCCCGCATATTAAAACTTTACCTGCTATTTAAAAATTTTACAAAAATTTATTACTTTAATTATTTTAATTATATCAAGCCGAAGAAACTAGAATCAAAGCTTCTTGTATTTAATTTTGAATCGAACTTCAAATCCTATTTTTATCAATAAACTTTTTTTTATCTATAAATATAATTATTGTATTTGTATTTTGGATCAATAGGTCACGCTAGTGCTATTTCAAACTTGTTTTATTTACAGAATTTTTGCAAAGTCAAAATGTGGAGCCAAATTTGAGCTCTAAAATGCCAATTATCATAATTTTAGAAATACTCCATGCAGCAATAACTAATATAAATATTTTATATTTATATATTTTTATATAAAATATAGAAATTTGAGACAAAGATAATAATATCGCAACAATACATAAACTCAAGCTATTATCATTTGAGTTCGAACCTAACTTCAAATATAGGTTCTTTTTACTCTCGAAGGTGAAATCGAGCTTTAGTGAAAAAAAAAAACAAAAATATAAATATAAACGAAAAAAACTTTTAAAAAATGGCTAAAATGCAATTATGTTAATATTTTACTTAAAAAAACAGCCCTAAAATGCAATTACGTTAATTTGTACCCACTACAGGGGATATGACCGGCAACGCAACCATTTCTCGTCACCTTCGTCTTTCTTTCGCCTATTCCCGAAAGCAAAGCCCTCATCGGAGATTGCCGTCGCCGGGTGTCTATCGCCGCGCTTCACTTCTCTCCTTCGCCGATCGCAGCCCGTCATCTCCCACGCCACCGCTTTTTCCCGGAGCCCCGATGGCCCTGTTTTGGCGGTAAATTCACCATTTCTGTGGGTTTTCCCATCCATTCGTTTATTTTATTCTTTGTGATTTTTTTTGTTCATTGTGGGATGATCGTTTCTATTTTTGGAGTATATATGGGTGTTTGATTTGATTGATCTTGAAGATTTTGTTGTGGGGGAAAAAAAAATTGAGCGTGTTTGGATTTGGGGTAGGTTGATTTTAATTCTTTGATTGGAACTCGGAGTGAAATGTGGTTGCTTGGAGACTGTGGTTGTTTTTTTTCTTTTCTTTGGCATCTGTTTTTGATTAGGTGAATTATTTGGTTTTTGTTAGGGATTGATGATTAGCGGTGAATCTTTGATGTTACGGCTATTTGTTGTTCGGAATACGTAACTGTTTTGTTTGTTTCAAGTCTGTGATGGTTGGGTCTGTTGCATTAATCATTTTTTTCGGTAAATTTAGTGGTTTAATTTGATTTCTTTTGTTTTTTTAGTTTTTTTTTTAAAAAAAAAAAAACGTGTTGGTGTTAGGAGTGGGATTGGTTGATTAGAAGCTGTGAACCATTTTTTTTGTTCTGTTTGCAGCTTCCAAAGGGCTATTCCACTGCTGCTAAATCCAAGGAGGCAAATGTTAAGGTAAATTTGTTTGATTGAGCGAAAATTTATTTTCATTTTTTTATTTTATGGCTGAAGGCAAACTTGTTCGACATGAAGAAAGGTGTCTTTAATTCTACGGTAGGAATAAGGTACATTGGAGTATTATAAGATTAAATTAGGTGGCCATTTTCTATTTAGGATACTTAAAACTTTTCTTTTCTATGACAAGACTTTGGGCCAGGAAATTGGATTATTATAAGATTAAATGGGCTTAGTAAAAAGTCTATCTCTTCTTCACCAAAAAGAAAATGTGGGAAGCATTTGAAATTTATCTATTTCACTGCATTTATGTTGTATGTCACCATTTTTCAATTCCTTACCCAGTTTATTTGCAGAATGTGCAATCATTAGTGTCGTTTTAGCGTAAAGCTTAGCATATTCTTCCCATGGGCTGTTGTAATTTGAGTTGTGCATTCTTTCTTCTATAGAGCTGAAGAGCTAAGTGCTAGAGTACATGATGGTTGATATCCTTGTCTCCGCCCCTCAGGTTCCTCTCTCTTTGTTTGGGGTAGCCGGAAACTATGCTTCTGCCTTGTTTATTGCCGCATCTAAAGCTAATGCGCTACAAAAAGTTGAGTCTGAGATCTTGACGTAGTCGAGGCTTCCAAAAACAGCCCTGTGTTTTCACAATTTATCAAAGATTTGTCAGTTCCAGCAAATACCAGAGTGAAGGCTGTTCAGGAGATCTTGTCTGAAGCCAAATTTTCCAATGTCACGAATAACTTTTTGTGTAAGTTTTGTTCTGATTAACGTATTCATTGTCAAATCCTATTGGTCACCATTGTACAAGTTATCAACAGTTCAAGTGCAAAATTAACTTTTCATCATTTTAGTTTTTTACTATCCACACCTTAATCATTTGACTTGGAGTTTCAGGTGTGTAATTGTAGACTTGAGACCACCAATTGATTCTTCTCGAGAATAAAATGGTGATACAAATTTTAAGCATTGCTGTTTGTTGTTTTAAGAATTTCTTAAATGTCCAGTTTTGTCACAAATAACATATGAGATCATTATTACTAATAATGGTTAGATGCAGTGGCTAATTAAATCATTGACATATATCCTGATAATCTTTACAAATTGTAGAAATGGCAGTTCTTTTGATCAGCAAATGCCATTGAGGTTTCTTTGTATGCTCACTTTGTGTCAAATTCATTTTGGAAAGGGTGTTTTGGCTGAGAATGGGCGGCTAAGGCATGTCGAGACTATCGCAAAGAATTTTACTGATTTAACCATGGCTCACAGGGGAGAGGTGAAAGCTACTGTTACAACTGTAATTGTAAGTGATACACCTATCAGCTTCTACTTTTATGAGTTCATTCTTTTGAAAAAGTTCAAACTGTGTTATGCTGATATAATGATACATTAGTCTGTCGCTTTCCTAGTTTGACAGTATAGTTGGAAAGTTTCTTTTGAAATCATTCAATTTTTGTGTGTTGTATTTGCTTATGTTTCTTAAATTGTTGAATAACAGTATTCTGTAATGTCAGTACTGGGATACTTATTTTATTCAATTATGATAACAATAGTCATTCGATTTTGAAGTGGTTTTCAGTGATCCATGTGGATAAAGATATATTAAATTGTTGTTTTGTAATATATGTAGGCATCATAGAAGTTTGTTGAATTAATTGTTGGTCTTGACTTGTGCTGTTTCTTTTATCGTTTTCAGCCACTTCCTGCAGAAGAGGAAAAACAGCTAAAGGAAATTCTAGGAACTATAATTGGACAAGGCAAGACAGTTAAGCTTGAACAAAAGGTCTGTTTGCTTATTGGATGATCTTACTTGATTATTTCATAATTTAAGATGTTTGTTATTATATAAGAATGATTCAATTTTATGTTTAGTTCATAATTTCATTTATGACGGTTTTGTTAGAAATTTCAATATAGAGAAATTATAAAGTAGGATGTATTGAAGAGTGAGAAATTGGGAACGGAAATTTGTTTTAATAGTTAGATTTTTTTTAATGTAGGATTTGATATGAGCTGTTATGAGCTCTGGGAAGATGACTATGTTAGTGTTTTTCAAACTGAAACCATCTCGTTAACTCTATCTGATGGGGTTTGAAGTTAGAAAATAGGGAGGAAAAGAAGAAAATATTGTAATGCATCAAAGAGAGTGGAATTGGTGGAATCCACTAAGAATATAATGTGTATTCAATAGCCAAACGTTTTCATTTCTTCATAGCTTGTGCCTGGCATCATATTGAGAACTTTAGTAATTCAAGTAATGTCATCCTTCCACCACGAAAAATGACTTTCCCCCACATCTCTTTATTTAAACCGTGGCAAAATAGCCCTTTGTGCACATTTTTCCCTCACAAATTCTGACCATTGAAAAAGAATCTAACTTTATTACTCTGTTTGAGGTAGTATGTTTTATTTTCTCTCTTTATCTCTCATTGTGCCCATGAAAGCAGCCTCTGCCATTTTTAGTGTTTATTTTTAATAATTATGAGGTCATGGGGGAGAAAAACCCAATTTTTATCCTCCGCATTGAATACTTTGCCGGTTACTTGCTGCTGCAAACTGGGGAAGCTGCGACTATTTTTATGTGGCAAGTGATGTGCATTGCCTGTGCGCACTGGCAGGCAATATTATTATCGTAATCATGTGCTAAAAGTGTGCTGTACTGGTGTCAATCTGATACGGTTTTTTTCTGCATTGCTATTTTTCTTTTGTCCATTACACTGAGCAGGAACATCTGTTATCTTTATAGATCGACCAAAGCATTCTTGGAGGTATAGTCGTTGAATTTAACCAAAAAGGTTCTTGACACGTCAATCAAGACAAGGGCCAAGAAAATGGAAGCTTTCCTGAGAGTCCCAATCAACTTCAATGACTTGCAGTAGCCTTTCTATCTGCAAACCTTTGATGAATTGTAATTTTTCATTTTCTCATGTTTTTGGGTCGTTCATAATTTGCTTTCTCTAATAAAAAGGCAATAGATTTGCTTGTTGGAGCAAACTCACAGCTTTTTCCTTATTCTTGGTGTCGTAAAATTTACTCCGTGGTATTTAAAAGCTTAGCAATCATGAGCTACTCGTAAGTATGCTTTGAGAAAAAAAATCTATTATTCTGGCTGAGTTAGCTGCCTAATCTAAACATACATTTGGAGCCAACTTACGCCTCCACTTTTTGCCTCTAGAAATGACATTGAAGGGCTTCTTGGGGCCGGAAAAAAAGTGGTTGGTTTGGATAAAACTAGGGGGTGTAAATGAGTTGTTAAGTCTGTTCGCGAGTTTTTTGCGTTTGACTCGGCTCGGTTTGGTTCGATTCACGTTCGTTAATTTTGTGCTTGAAATAGATAAGTTTGTTGAACAATCAACAAAGTTTGAGTAAAGGAGTGTTTGGTTTGGCTCGGCTCGAAACTTGAACTCGATGTATTTAAACTCGGAAAAATATTTTGTTTAGTTCGGCTCGTAAATACTATTAAAGTTACATTGAATTTATATTGGGTTCAAGAAAAATTTTGATTCTATATAAGTTGAGCACATAAATATTTGGTAGTTCGAATTCGGCTCAAATCAAATTCAAATACTATAAATTTTATACAAGCTCGGTTCGGCTTGGCTCATTTACATTAAAGTTTAGTTTGTTTACATTAAAGTTTGGTTCAGCTCGTTTTATATCACGCCAAATTTAAGTGTAGTAGAGTATAACAAACTTATAGAAGGGACTTTGGCTTATTGTATTCCTTGATTTCATCCCAGTCTAAAATGAAGTTGTAAAGTTATTTATCTATGATTATGAAATGGATTTTAAGCCTCCTGAAATAATTTGTAATTTTATGAGTGCCACGATGACCTACAGGTATATAGATAGATTGTCTTAGTCGGAAAAAAAAGGACGGCTGAGGGACTAGATCACTTTATTATTACAAAAATGTTTAATCGTACGTTTGGTTGTCTAAAAATTATGCAAAGGAAATATAAAATTTAGAGGTTTAAAATTTTATATGTTTGGATGTTTGAAATTTTTATTTTTTTTAATCAAAGTAAATTTATGTAAAAAATTTCACAAAAATAATATTTTTTATAAAAAAATTAAAAAAATAAGAGAAATTATGGGAGACATGTATTAGAAAAAATATTTTATTTTCATTTTGTTTTTTAATTATCCAAACATACAAGAAAATTTTTTAAATTTTCATTTCATTTCATTTTATGGTATTTACATTTCCTATAAACTTTTTTTTTATTTATAGTATTTTCTTGACAATCAAACTTGAGACGAATGCCACTGCTATAAGCTTTGGGGGGAAAATAGCAATGCTATAGACCCTGAAAACAGATGAGAAATTCATTGGGTACTCAACACTGGATCACTTGGGAGCCAATGAGGGCAACTTGTTAAACATGTGGCACACAAGGACTGGATGAAAACAGATTAGGAATCCATGGTTCTAAGAGCCCTTATCCATGATATGAACAGTACTTGGCCACACAATTTATCAAGAATCTGCTGATGCTTCCATCCAGATACACCCAACCTCCCCTTCCCAAGCTTAAACTAAATCTACCAGTCAGATAGAAGGAACTGCTTGGGCAAAAGTAATGGCAACCATCACAGCAAGCACCACTACTTCTTTCCTCACAGCCGCTAAACTTAAGTCTCATGGAGCTACCTCGGCTTCATCAGTGCCCATTCTTGGTAAGAGCCTCATTGCTGTGCTTCTAATTCTCAACTATGGTCAAACAGTTCAACCATGTAAGTTGATTAATCTGATGACTACTCTTATGTTTAGGTCTTCCTGCCATTAGGAGAGGAAGGGTGAGGTGCTCGGCCGAGAAGTCGACGGCAGGTGGTGCAATTGGCAAGGGCGCGTCGGTGTTGGCCGCCGCCTCGGCTGCGGTTATGTCAAGCCCGGCGCTAGCCCTGGTCGATGAGAGGTTGACCACAGAGGGCACAGGGCTCAGCCTGGGTGTAAGCAACAACCTTCTTGGGTGGATACTACTGGGTGTGTTTGGGCTTATTTGGGCCCTCTTCTTTGTGTACACATCCACCCTTGAAGAGGACGAAGAATCTGGATTGTCCCTGTAAAATTTGAGCGTTATGCTCTCCGCCGTTAGCAAAAAGCGAAGGAGAATGTCTCTTTTCACTATATTTGATGTAATGCTACTTTGCGCTTCTTGCTCTCAATTGATGTTTTATAATCTGTAAATCTAAACCATTTTGCTCGATAAGAACATCTAAATCTACCATAAAGCATTTTATCAAAAACAGAGTTCAGAGCAAAGTAGTCCCATTCTATAAAAAACAGTCAGATTTGTTTGCTCTTGAAATGTCATTAACATAAATCAGCAATGTGCCCATCCAAAATGACTATAAACAGGATAGATGTACTATATCTCGACCATTTTTAGCAGACAGTACTAGCATTTAAATCTCACATTTCGTCCATTGAAGGAGACGGGCTCAAACAGGCTTCCTTCTAATTCTTCACTATCTGGAAGAGATTAGGAAGCAACTCGTTTGGTGTCAGTTTTTGGAGACAAAGGCTGTCACATGATCATGTTGTTCACGTGTAATTCTGACCATCTTCTTTGTAATTTCTTCAATTGGAGAGCTTTGTCAATCTTGAATTTGAGGGAAACTAGAGCGATAGATGTGCCAGATTCTCTTATTGATCTGAATCATCTTAGACATCTCAGTTTTTTCATTCGACTCTGGCATGAACTACCTCCTAGAGCGACCAGCCGCCTTCATAATTTGCAAGTTTTGTACCTCTCTGTAACACCTAAAATCTGGTTCGCGCTCGTGAACTGAACCGGCATGTTACGGCCCCGGTTAGGTCGACAAACCCAAACCCAACTCATACGGATCCAATATCGGCGTCTTAAGATGAAGATACGACTTGTCATATATGCATGAATGCATAAAACCCTAATAGGATACTACATGGGTTACTTAGCAATCAATTCATACGAAAGCAACAATATTGATAAAATGAATAAATATTTAAATTTAAAACGGACATAGTTTCCCCTAAAAATGCAATTAGGGGCTACCCTGTCACATCAACATATACAACTATATAACTATAAATCAACAACTTTATTCACATGTGATTCTAATCTACTATAAGCATCTTTCTCTGAATCTTGGGTCTCAGCCCACATGTGCCCTCTATTCATTATTCACATCATGGCATTACGCCTTAGCAGGTCATCACATCATCATGCTTTTCATTACCTCACATCAGTTCAAATATAATAAAAGCATAAACAGAATCTTAAACATTCAGTCACCCAAATATATGTGTGTGTGCAAAAGACCTCATTGCTCCTCGGTCCAGCCTGACACGTCCACCTCATACTCGTCACCTACATATAGTACAAAAACCGTCAGTAACGAGCGTTACTGGTCCAGAATATAACTAATAACAAACTAGCTATGAGAGCAAAGTCTTATATGAAAGAAAACATCATATACTCCTCTGAAGGGCATCTACTGAGGAGCCACTGGGTTGCAGACCCGGTAGCATCCCGAACTTACTGAAATGCTGTTGTTGTTGCCTCAGTCATCATTTCATACTTCATTTTCTAGTCTCAAATTCTAAGCCCTCTCCTTGCCTCCATATTTCTCCTGGCCTTGAGCACAAAGACCGAGTACTCTCAGGCAGTCACCTTCAGTACTCTTCTTTGTGTACACATCCACCCTTGAAGAGGACGAAGAATCTGGATTGTCCCTGTAAAATTTGAGCGTTATGCTCTCCGCCGTTAGCAAAAAGCGAAGGAGAATGTCTCTTTTCACTATATTTGATGTAATGCTACTTTGCGCTTCTTGCTCTCAATTGATGTTTTATAATCTGTAAATCTAAACCATTTTGCTCGATAAGAACATCTAAATCTACCATAAAGCATTTTATCAAAAACAGAGTTCAGAGCAAAGTAGTCCCATTCTATAAAAAACAGTCAGATTTGTTTGCTCTTGAAATGTCATTAACATAAATCAGCAATGTGCCCATCCAAAATGACTATAAACAGGATAGATGTACTATATCTCGACCATTTTTAGCAGACAGTACTAGCATTTAAATCTCACATTTCGTCCATTGAAGGAGACGGGCTCAAACAGGCTTCCTTCTAATTCTTCACTATCTGGAAGAGATTAGGAAGCAACTCGTTTGGTGTCAGTTTTTGGAGACAAAGGCTGTCACATGATCATGTTGTTCACGTGTAATTCTGACCATCTTCTTTGTAATTTCTTCAATTGGAGAGCTTTGTCAATCTTGAATTTGAGGGAAACTAGAGCGATAGATGTGCCAGATTCTCTTATTGATCTGAATCATCTTAGACATCTCAGTTTTTTCATTCGACTCTGGCATGAACTACCTCCTAGAGCGACCAGCCGCCTTCATAATTTGCAAGTTTTGTACCTCTCTGTAACACCTAAAATCTGGTTCGCGCTCGTGAACTGAACCGGCATGTTACGGCCCCGGTTAGGTCGAC
>JAVDBV010086130.1:0-23801 GCA_032619315.1 Piper longum | reverse complement strand
AGGCCACGTTTCCCTTCTTCCTCCCGAGAAGCGAAGGGAGAGGAAGAAAAGAAGAAGAGAGGTAGACAGCAATAAAACCCAGAGACGTTTTTGTGGGAGGGAGGGGGTGTGGTCATGGATGCCTCTCCCATTCACAACCTATGCCGCCATGTTTGCTTCTATTTCTCTCATTTTCCTCTTCTTTGTTTCTGGTCTCTCTGCCCGCCCTTTTTTTTTATTTGCTTTCTTAGCTTCCCCCCTTTATAACAACAATGTAGTTGATAGCTACGGCGGTTCAGAGGTGTCGACTCTCCCAAACCCTCTGCAGGCTCTCCCTCTCCCTAAAATCCTCAAACCCTCTCCGCCCCTCTCTTCAATTCTCAGGTGTTGTTTGTTCCATACGTTTTTCCCCCCCTATTTTATGAATTTGTAGAATATGATTTTTTTTTTCTTTTTTGTGCCAGTGTCTGATACAGGAGCTGCGAGCAGCCTTGCTGAATTTCGGAGTTTGAAGTGTTTTCAGCTGGACCAGTGCGGTATGTGCAGTTCTACTTGTGCTTGATTCTGCTGTTTATTTTTATGTATGTAGATTTCTTTTTTGCAAATTGTTGTGGGAGAATGTTGCTGTTGTTTTTCAAACGTCAGTACGAGCTTAGCCATTATTTTGGTGGGCATTTCTTCTCCGTTAACTAAAGGCAGATGGGAGTTGGAAGAAGGTCGGTAAACAGAATGCTGGCCTTCTTGGGTACCTTGTTTGTTTTTATTTCAATGTGCTGCTTCTATTCATATTCCTTATGATAGGTTTTGACCCACTTGTGGATTTATGCATATCTAAGAGTACTAATGGTAAATGCAGTCTTAGGGTCGTTAACTCTGCTGTCTCTTACAATGCGTGCACTTATTTTTTGCAAAGTGTTGTGTGAATTTTCGCTACTGATTCTGAAAACTCACTGAATCAATTGGGGAGAACTTGCATATCTGTCAATTTAATGGGAGGGAAATTGGGAGGTGGAAGAATTCCAAGAGAGCGTTTGAATGTGCATCTTACTTTTACATTCCTTTACAATGCACATCTTATTTTCATATTCCTTATGGTAGTTGCCGATCCAGCTATGGATACTGTTATGCACATCTAACCATCATAATGGTATGTTTATGATGCAGATGGCGTGCTTTCCATCAAAACGACAGGTAATGTGGTCATTACTTTTTATGTTTGCATGTAGTTTTGGGTTAAAGGCTTTTGATATATAGTATTTTTTTATTTAGGGGAATATTTTTAAGTTTATGCGTCCATGATGATAGGAATTTCTTACTTGTTTTTTTGCTTACAAGTTATAACTGTGTTCTCCAGTGTAATGTCACGTCATGAATGTAGAACATTATATCTGTGCATAATGATGAGTGCAGGGGAACACTTTTAGTGAGAACGATATTTCTAATGTATGGCATTTATCTGTAACTGTTCATATACAACTGCAGCTTCAGGCATTTCCTGACCATTTAGTGACTGTGCTTCAGTTAATTGTTCCTCTTAATTGGAAGTGGCATTTGGAGTTCACTCGTTTTAAGCATTGGCTGGAGGAATTTCTGAAGTCGATGTTTTTCTATTGTGACTTGTTTTCCATTTTCAGGTACCGAAGACGAAGAGGTCTATATTTACAGTTTGGATTTAAAGGACAGTATGTCAGAGGCAAGAGTTAAGAGGATGCCTTCATTACCCAAGAAAGGTATAAACTTCAGGTATGTTTGGGACATTTTTGTATCATTTAACGACTTTAGTAAATATATCCTTCAGCTTTATATCTTTCCTACTAAATAGATACTCGCTATCAGTGGCACCGAAGCATCTTTTATTGCAAATGTTAATGTGGAGGAGACAGCATCGTGGTTAACTTGTCTTTTTCAGAAGGTACCTCTCTTAATTTTTTCTTTTTGGTTTTTATGATAGCCACCACATACATCGTTTGAGATCAAAACACTGTTGAAAGTTAAAGGAGTTTTATTTTTATTTTTTATTGACAATATTCTTTTGGTATTTTGCAGATGTTAATTGTAAGGTTTCCTGTAAGTTTCTTTTTTCATTATTACTCTTCTTTGTATAGTATATGTGGTCGTTCTAACCTGCAACGTTTCTACTGTTATTACTTGTGTCTCTATATTTCTCCTCATTGATTAATTCTTTAACAATGTTACTCATGCTATCCATTGATTTTATTCATTCCAGAAGATTGTATTGGAAATGGTCGTAGACCTTGATATGGCTACCAGCTCAAAATCTCACTGTCTTGTCCATCCAAGTGAAGACATTTTACCTCTGAGCTCAGTTCCATATCTTGAGTCACTGGCTTCTGGCTTTCTGGATTATGTTTTAAAGCAGAAATTTGCTCTTAATGAACAGTGTGGATCATCCCCGTTGAATAGGTGAAAATTTTCTGTATAAGCTGAGGCATTTAAGGTGTAATGAGCAGATAGTTGCAGTAAATACTGTATTATGATTCTTCTCCTTCTCAAATAGAAGGCATTCCCTTTTACAAGGAAATGAGTGCAAAGCTTTCTTTTCCTTCCATTTTTCTTTGTTCAATGGTAGTCAATCTATGGGATACACCTTTCTGTATGTGGGTTACTGATTGACAAAATAATTTTTCGTCCTCAAAATTCTTATTCAATGAAAGGCGGTAGGAAAGTGGAAGGAGGTTGTCTAGTTTGCTAATCTTTATTATATTCTGTAACAAGGACTATTATCCATTTACATAATCCAGTGGTCCAGTTACTATTTAAAACCTCCTGGCCTTCTGCAGGTTTGCGCTAGCATAGAACCCAGAAGGTATATGAATGTGAAAGATTTTGTTACCACTAGGAATTGCCTATTTATAATTACATGAGTATTTAGTATTCTGTTGGATAATGATTGTTAATTTCATTAGCAATTAAGAATTTTTTTATCGTCTACTTTCCTTGTGTCAATTATAGTTGTTTTAATTTTAGTGTTCTTTGATTTTGGAGGCGGCTTGTTTAAGCTTTATCTTTGGTTTATAACATTGTTAAACAGTTGTGATAGGCAGTCACTAATGATAGTCAACGATTTGGTTTGACTTTTTAGAACATCTGATATTGGGTGAAGGATCAGTGCTGTTGCTGAAATTGCGGGATTGGCACAGTTGCTATTTCCCTTTGCACAATTTTGATTCCAGGTCCGATATTGTCTTTGTTCTTTCACCCTCTAGGACTTTCCAAGGGAGGACATCGATCTTGCTTCCTCAATTAAATTGTTTGCTTTCCTACAAAGAAAATAAGCAACAATGCTTTATCTTCTCTACAAGGCAATCTGAGATTGGATTGATCATTGGTCCTGGTTGCCACAGTCCACCAGTTCACCACTGACCTGTACTCTCAAATCCGTTGAGTCCTGTTACCTGGCTAAACACCACAATTAACATTCTGAGCAGACCCATTAATTGGTGCTGTTCATTGGTCGCGAACTGCTGGTCTCAGTTTGTTCCTTGCTTGCATCATTTAGCCACTGTTTGAAGGCTAGAAAATCTGCACTTTGATAAATTATGGGAAATCATGTACTCATTTTTTTCAGTTAGATATATTGTTGTGCTTGCCACTTACGTGCTTGGGTTGAAAGTCATACGAGTGTTTATTTTTGGGACTTATTTTTTATTTAATTTAGCATTTGCATGATTTACATGTGCTGACATCCATTTATTATCGCGAGTCAAAAAGACTAGTGTTCTCACTTAGTCTTTCATGTAGTGTCCTTTAATATCTTTACTCTCCCTTGCCCTATTACTGACATAACCACACGTTTACCCTTTCCAGCCTTGATATAAAAGTTTGGTCTATGACCTTTCTGTCAAGTTTACTATTAAATATTACTGAGAGATGGCAAGTGTTCTTGAATAGATTTGCTCAGATTTACTACCTCCTGCATCATACCAGGTTTTTGATAAGGGCAAAAATATAGGGTGTATTCCAATTATAAGTTGTAGCAGTTCTATGGTGTGGGGTGGTCACAAACGAAATGGACTTTCTACTTCTATTCACCTTGTTCCAACCTCAAATATGAATCTAGCGTGATAAAACTAGGAGAATTGTATCTTGCTATTTATATATGATGTGGTATGCGTGTCTTCGGTATTTGTCTTTCTTTATATATTTTCTTTTCTGAGAACATGAGTTACTTTGTTGGTTTTTGATTGACTACATCTTGCCAGAACTGATTTAGCAGTGGATAGCATTTTAGTCAATGTATAATTGTTGATTAACTTACCATTTTAGGGAAAATTTAAAGATTGGGTGTGGAGCTGCTTCGACTTTAAGAAATTTGAGATCTGGGCAGACTGTAGAGGCAGTGATTTTATTGATGGACCTGTCAGCTCCATCAAATTCTACTTTTCTAGGATCATTTGATGGTAAAACTGAGGTTAATGTCCTCCCTTGTCTTTTTTAACGATTGCTTCTGATGGCCTTGAATTTGCTGAACACAATTCTGGAGCAGTTCTATGGTTAGATTTATATGTGTAGGAAAATCATTGATGACGAACCATTTAGGTTTTTCCTTGTCTGTCATATCTTTTTTTCTAAAATCATCAAATTTATTAGATAACTTTACTTTTTTCAGGTTATGTATTTTGAAGAATTTATGCCATGTGCAATCCCTCTTACATGTTTGAATGCATTGACAAGTGTGGACTGGAAAAATTATAACTTGTCTCTGAAAGCCATTGCCATGAATGGTGATGGCTCTGCTGTGACAGAGTGGGAAAATAGACCAAAATATCACCATATTGACATCATTCTTCATTCTTATGGGGAGAAATATCCTTCACCTCTTTCATTTGATACCAGATTTTTTTTTTGGCTGCTTATGCCTTACAATTGTTGGTATGTTGTGGTCATCTGCCAGTGCATAATGCAGTTTAGATCTGTAATTATTTACGTGCAACCTTTTATAACTTATTGTATGCAAAATATCATCAAAATCTGAATTCCCAAAGTAAAATGATATCTAACTTTCAAGATGGATTCAGTTAAGGAGTCAGGGCATATGGCTCTCATATTTCGGCTTTGTTCGAAGTCTTTATAGGCATTTAAAACCAATGATATGTTCAGATTAAATTTCAAAATTTTATTGCACTTGTATCATATATCCAAATCAGTAAGCAATTACATATGGGTATCATTATTGACATTCATGTAAAAGTGAACTGAATATTTTTATATCTAGCTTTGCAAAAGAAAATGTCTATTTGTATATCAAATTTTATAACCATCTCATGATGCCTGTTTTCATAGTTAGATGATTGCGAAGATGTGAAACCTTCATCTTATTTTCCCCCTTTTTTGAAGAGAAGAAGGGGATCAGATGTTTAAACTTGCCACTTTGTTATTTTAGCTTTTCTGTCATCTAATTATGTATAAAAAGCAATCAATGATTGATATATGAATCTGTTCCACCAACTGCAAGCTATGATGATGATGATCTTAATGGCTTCTGATAAAATCCTTGGCCTTACAGTTGGAACACAATTAGCTTTTGGCATGCATGATGATCTGTCTTTTATACTATTTTTTTATCCTTTGACTCTCTCATAAGGTCTTCATTCCCCAACAAGAATGTGGATATGGTATTGGTAAAAATATTGTCAAGAGAGCAATAAAGGCAGCCCTGGATGATTTAAAAGCTAAGTACACAGATTTTTTCCTTAGCAAGCATGCATCTAAGGTACGTTCTTACTTGGCCTTCAAACTGCTTGAAATAAAGTTTATTAATTAGGTAGTAGAATTTGGAAAGGTTTATGCGTTTTAAATTATCAGATCATATCTTGACTACTTTTCTTCTGATTTATTTCTGTTGAATGTTGAGAAGGGTTTATGTTTGTTGGAACATCTTTTCCATGATAGATCCATAAGCATGCCCCTGATCTCTCGAGGACAATTGAGGGATTGATACTGTCGTCTGATGATATACAGTTTCAAGAGGAATGCTTATTTATTTTAGGACTGCAAAACCATGATCTGGCCAAAGAAGGAAAAATTGAATCTTGCATCAAAGAAAAAATCGAAAAGGTTATTGAGATGAAAGACCTTAGGCCGAAAAATGTAAGAGAAACCAAGGCATTACTTTTCAATGACAATTTCATCCGCGAGTTAGAAGAGCACCATGATGTAGAGAATGAAGAAAGTGAAAGTGAGTTTGTGTCGGTTGAACTTGGTTGAGAATGTTATGAATATAAGAAGAAAACTTTATTTGGCTTCACATCCTAGCAAAAATAATTTCGGTGTCAACTGTGAATGTGTGCTGAACTCCTTGCCTACACAGCAAACATATTGTTTCACCATTTTGTCCTTGAGAATTAGCATGACCTTCCTAACGTGAGTATGGACATTTGACATGCATTGTGATCAAAGTAGACCAAACATTTCTTGGTTTCGCATGCCATTTTAATGGTTGAAGAGATATGTTTCATTTACATTCAGATGAAGCAATAGTTTCTTGCACTTACATTGCAGGATGTTTTGTTTGCATATCAAATATTTTTACAGAAAATTTTTGTTGGAAGTTTGTTGGCGTTCAGCGAGATGCTCTGTGATTTGAAATGCTTATTGCAAATCTCATGGTGTGAATGAGGGAAAGAGTTTGCTTTCAAATTTTTTCCCCAGCAGCCTCAGATTAGACTTTTTTTCCCTTTTTTTCTTCATGCGAGTTTGTATTGTAGATGTATAAAAGCTTCCATAGAAATCTATTTATCTGCATCAATCACGCACATACAGGAAATTAACCCGAGGTCACGGAACAATCGCTAATTAACACTGAGTTTTCGACTGAGTGCCTGTACATAATCAGAATAAAATCCGTTCTTTTACGTTGAGAGTGTTCCCTGACTCATTTTATAACCCTCTAAACGAGAGATACACGAGGCTCAGCACTTTGGGCTCTCTACCCAGTTAGAGTTTGAATAATGGTGTTGTGCCATGGGTCTGCAATGTGCTGCAACAGGTTCTCAAATGGCCCCTTCCCTGTCACATTGTGCTGCACCACAAAACCCAGGAAGGCCAACATCGCCAATCTTCCTGCATAATTATCAAATTCACCAAATTTATCAATGCATCTTTCGCATTTGACAATGCTAAATTAGAACAAATCATTGAGCGTGTACCATTGGCCAGCTCCTTCTCCTTGGCCTCCAATGTGGGAGCAAAGTTGAGGGGGTTGAAGATCCCACCGGGGTAGCCACACTCATGTGGTGCCAAACTATAGTTCTTGAAGATGGGGTCCTGGTTCACGCAGCCCGGGTTCTTGATGTCTTGCCACCTCCTGATCTCGACGTAGTGGAACAAGATGAACTCGATCACAAAGAGAGTTGAAGAAGAGGCGAAGTACTCCGACTTGCCGGCGTCGTACCACTGCGGCGCATTGATGATGCCAATTTTGGTCAAGACCTCCGGGAGTATCATGCCGGCAACACCAAGCATGGCCCAACGCCCGTTCACTAGCTCGGCTTGTATATACCACCTTAGGTTCTCTGGGTCTTCGGCCAACCCCAATGGGTCGAACCCATTGTCACCAGGCAGGCTAATGATATGTCATGTAAGAAAATTCATGAACAATATAGCAAGATGAATTACAAAACCCACAAATGCAATTGGATTTGGAACTTGTGATTGCGACCAACCTGCCATTAAGGTAGCCTGGGGAGGGTAGGCCGGGTAGCCACTGACCCTTCTGGGCCACCACTTTGAAGGGGCTGGAGCTTGTGGCCGGGGCCTGGAATGAGACGGTTCTGTTGAGCTTACCCGTTGCGCCGGTGAGGAAGCGAGGCCGGAACCCGGCAATGGAGGCTTGGGTTGTGACTGCAGCCATTGCTGGTTCTCGGCTAGAGAGAAGTCGGGCGAGGCTAGCAGAATATGGAGGTGGTGGGTGGGCTACTTTGGCGAAGTGTGGTGTGGTCTTTGTATTTCATGTTAGGCAACGTTGTGGTTCTTGTTAGCTCATGGTATTGACGGCTCAGATGTTGTTGGCAAGAAGAGTGACGGACGAGATTTGTTGCAGAAATGAAACAGCCAATGAGGGATTTGGTTCCTTATCTGGTCTTATCTTGATAGAAAACGAGAGAATCTATAGGAAGGATGTGGTTGGCTGGGATTATCATCCTTGGTCCTACTTGCTAAGATCTTCTTCCTGACTTGCTTCTCTCTCCTTCCACAAACAATTTACCTGGTTCTGGTTATGGGCATGAAGAAAGATTTATAAAGAAATTCATAGACAGCAGCAGATTTTTTTTTTTTTTAAGGCAGCCTAGCACTGACACGGTCACCCGCTCTTAATAAATTTAATATTTGTAATAATACGCATATTTGTCGGCAAAAAAGATCGTTAGACACTCGCACAGAGTGAACTTTTCTCGCATGTAGTGAATATGCCTAAGAGCCCCATAATTTTTCTCTCAATTCCAAGGTACGTGAATCATACTAACCTCCATATTTATAGATAAAAAAGATAAGACTTCTTTATCAAGTCAGGATTAAGACTTCTTTATCAAGTCAGGATTTTAACTAAGTATCCTTATTTGGTATGGTTTCCATACTAGTTTATCTTAATAAAATTAAGGATAAACAGAGAAACAGTTGTGTTTGGTGGAATTTTGACAATATTACTAAGGGAGAAAAGAGCTGGGTTGAGAACTGATTATAGGGAAAATCAAAACCAAGACCTCTTAAAGAATTAAAACCCAAAAACTTACGGGAACATCAGTAGGTGGTACTTTTGTAGTAAAATAAAAATTTGAAGTTTCAATCTTTAGTAAAACTGAATTAATTAGGAGAGCCGACTTCTAATAAAAATATATGTAGTTTTGGGGGAAAAGTACGTAGCAATTTTTTAGAGGTAACAATTGGACTTAAATTAAGAAAGATTTTTAGTCACAACCTTCACCTATGCCTCTGACCTGGAACAGTTGGTTGTATATATAGTGGATACACACCATACTTTGATAAACACTCACTAATTTTTTTTTAAGAAGATAATTTTATTTAGAGTCCCAGTTGCGACACCTGAGATTGGAAAAATATTCTTTTTATTGTCTTATAGATTAATTTGAGCTATCCGATTATAAAGACGACGAGATTAGATCTAAATAAAAAGAAACCTCCTCACCTTATGCTTCTGGGTGACTTTGTCCTCCCTCTGCTAGAAGGAAAGAATTTTTTTTAAGATACGTTTAATCTAATCGTCCTTATAATAAGACACCCAAATTAATCTATAAAGGCTTGTATAAACTTGCCTCTTTTATTTATACCTACTTGATAATGCTACCCACTTTAACTTATTATATTTGAAACAATAGACATATACCTCTTTGGAAACAAAAAATATAAATTTTCTAAATAGATGACTTTGTTTATAATAACTAGATGGCATCTTATCGCTTAAAAATATTCATTTAATATGCTTAAAATCATCTTTATTTTTTTTTAAAAAATAATCTTTTAGGAGAAATTGATTGAGTGTTTTTTCCCAAAAATCGTGCTGAGTGTCATTACACATCTACTAAGAGTGTAACTAAATTCATTTTATTTTTTTTAATTCCTTTAAATTAAGAATATAAAAAAAGACCATAAAACTTAGATGCCAACTTTTAGTGACCCCACGAGACAAAGACAAACTTGTTTGGAAGATCTTCATGTATAAATCCCAATCATGAACAAAATGACATTGGTGTTGCACATTCCCGCCCATAAGATTTGGGTAAAGTTTTAGGAAATATTGAAACAAGTCACCAAATCATGGAAAGACCGTGATTTCTTAGAATCTCATTGGTAGTTAAGCCCACGGTTACATGAGTGGAATCGACCGATTTAAATCGGATCGGCTATTTGCCGATCCGATTTTGGGGCCAAATCGGTGGCCCCGAATCGGGTTGAAAGTCGGCTGATTCAACCCGATTCCGGCCCATTTAAATCGGAATCGGGTTGAACCAGTAGTAATCGGTTTTTTTCAAAAAATTATTAAAATACCCTTATTATTATATTTATAAAATTATTTTGATAAGGGTAAAATAGTAATTTTATTTTAAATAACCAAAATGCCCTAGTTATGATATTTATTAAATTAATTTATTAAGGGTAAAATTATAATTTACGTTTTAAAACCTAAATCGGAATCGGGCGAAATCAATTTCACCCGATTCCGCCTGCCACCGCGCTTCCACCTTAAACCAGGCTTCCTCGACTCTTCTCCGTCTTCACCTCCGACTGGTAGCCGGCCGACAGCCCCGCTGATAAGATATCAAATCTGCCCGCCGTCGCCATTTTGCCCGATTCCGCCTGCCACCACGCTTCTACCGCCACGCTTCTGTCGCCGACCGTGCTTCGTCGACTCGTCTCCGACCTCGCCTCTGACTGGTGGCCGGCCAGCAGACTCGAATCTCGCCGCCGCCGACGGTTTGTTCCGAGTTTGTAAATTGGAATTTAAAGTTGGAATTTTTTTAATTGATGTGCAAATTGATGTTTTTTGAGTTGATTAATGTATAATTGGATGCTAATTGGATGCAAGCTTTTTTTTTCAGCCGTGCAATGTGCACATTTTTTTTATTCATGTTGTATGCTAATTGATGTTTAATTGGATGTTAAGTGGTGCTTAATTAGATGCTAATTGTATGGAAATTGATGTGCAAATTGCTAATTGTATGCAAATTGATGAGCAATTTTTTTTTCAACCGTGCAAGGTGCAAATATTTTTGATTTCAGCTGATTAATGGTTAATCGTATGCTAATTGATGTTTAATTGGATGTTAAGTGATGTTTAATTAGATGCTAATTGTATGGAAATTGATGTGCAAATTGATGTGCAATTTTTTTTCAGCCGTGCAAGGTGCAAAATATTTTGATTTCAGCTTATTAATGGTTAATTGTATGCTAATTGATGTTTAATTGGATGTTTTTTTATATAACCGATTCGGACTGATTCCGATTCCGATTCAGACCAATTCCTGACCGATTCAAAAAAACCGATTCTTGGCCGATTTAGACTGATTCCGATTCTGATTCAGATTCCTTGAAAAATCGATTCCGATTCATGCAACCATGGTTAAGCCTATGTAGACATATTTGGTTCACCCTTCTGAGAAGGTCCATGTCCTTAGTATTAGGTTTATTTCACATCGGTTGTAGAAGGTGTTGATATCTTATATATAAATTAATATGAAAGGCTTATTCATTAAGTTAACTTTTAGATTAAGAGAGACATGTAACACTTACTGCAAGTTTTTTTTTTAAGCCCAGAGCTTGGTTTAACCCACCTGATGATTTAGTTTGCCATCTTGAGAGATGTATTTGCCTATGCCGATTGTAGATATTTCCTTCATTGGTTTCATAACCCACCTAATGGGAGATGTATTTGCCTACGCCGATTGTAAATGTTTCCTTCATTGATTCCACTTGATAATTTAATTTGCTAGGTGGGAGATGTATTTGCCTACACCGTTTGTGGAAGTTTCCTTCATTAGTTCCACATGATGATTTAAATTGTCAGGTGGGAAATGTATTTGCTGATGCCGTTTGTGGATATTTCCTTCATGGGTTCCACCTGATGATTTAGTTTGCTAAGTGGGTGTCATCTGATGAAAAGTAGAGATTGCGAGACGATGATTGTTTCGAGGTCACCAGAGTTATGGGTGCTGTGTGATAAAAAGTGGAGATTGCCAAACGATGATTATTTTGGGGTCGCTGGAGTTGTAGGTGCCATATGATGAAAAAGTGGAAATTGCTAGATGATGATTTTCTCGAAGACGCCTGATGTGTAAGGGAGTTATTGGGTTTATCCCACATTGGTTGTAAAAGGTGTTGATGTCTTCTATTTAGGCTAATAGGAAAGTCTTATTCTATAAGTTAATTTTTGGATTAAAAAAAACTCGTAATACTTATTACAAGTCTTTTTTTGAGGCCCAAAGCTTAATCTCGGGCCTAAAGGGCCTAAAATTTTGATCTATCGTCTAAGTTACGCCAAACATCGAAGTAAAAAAAAAAAAGGAGCATGTCAACACGAAAAGCTAACGATGTTTTTCGACCAATAAAATTGATATTTTTAATGATTTTATGATAATTACATAAAAGTAAAGTTGAGTTTTCTACATTATTTACCGATAGAGTTGACTTTAAACCCTGAAATTATTATTAACTTCGTAGAAAATATCATTGGTCTAGGCTACGCGGTAGAATAGTGCGCCATAAATGCGAGAGTCAGGTAACCACAACATTCACTCTGACCCGAGTAGCATAGGCCACCTGGAATCTTGTGCCAATTAATAATGACCACCTTACAAGTATGGTGTAGGTGGAGTGGGCGAAAGACCATCGAAAACAAACTGATAGAACGCTCACCTTTATCTAAGTAAGGTGGTAAAACATGTTTAAAACCACTAAATTGGAATTGTTGAAATGCTCCCCCGTTGCTTAGGACCTGAGGTAAGATGGCAGAAAACCATCGAGACCAAACCAACCCAATGCTCAGATGAGAGAGTCAGTAGGGTAAATTAGGCTAGAAATCACAAAAGATCATCTCGGTATAAAATATCACAGGTCCTTTTTTGTTGGGAAATAGACTCTCTATTGGAAATAACCCAGAAAATATTTCCCCTCAAGGTGAAATGAAAACAAATATAAGTTGAATACGAAATATCAAGACAAAAAAATAGATGGAAACTTTCCCCCCAGTTTAGAGAAAAGAAAACTAACCTACTCAATGAACTTTAATTAAGAAAATTTTTTACGATCAAGTATTGAAAAATTTGAGAAAACTCTCCTAACTCAAATCAGACTAATAACAAGATCTGAAAGATATAACTCTTAAGAATACAATATAATAACATATACCTCAAAAGAAAATTAGATCAACCTCTTACCTTGGATTACGACCCCGATTTCAATTTGAGATGATAAAAAACTTCTCCAAACTCTCCCTTTATGAGCCAAATGTGCTTAAAAGCTCTCAAGAAAATATTTTGTTTAACATTAATAGAATTATCTTTTATATAGAAGAATATGAGTAGAATTTTAAAAGCCACCTCATTAAACTTCTATAGAAAATAACAAAATTATACATTGGTATACCAAATGCCAACCATTAGTGTGATACATGAAAAACCAAAAACTGACAATTAAGTTTTTCAATTCAAATGGGTGAAAGAAACTCAACAAATCCTCCCCTTCACGAATCCATGAGCTAACTAGACATAAGTGGTAGCAAAATTCTCCATACCAGCGCCACTTCGACAAAATACATATTTGTCCTTTGTCACAATCTTGGTTAACATATCTAAGATGTTTTTGTCAGTGTGAGCTTTGTTCAACTCTAACAATTTTCTCTCCAACACATCTCTTACCTAATAATATCGAACATCTATATGTTTATTCTTTAATGAAAACTAGATTTCTTACTCAAATGTAGAGCACTTTGACTATCGCAAAGTACTTCATACTTATCTTGAATAATCCTAATTTCATTTAAAAATCTTTTCAACTATAGAACATCTTTGCAAGCTTCTGTAACTGCAATGAAGTCAGCTTCAGTTGTGCATAGAGCAACACACTTTTGTAATTTGGATTGCCAAGAAACAACACCACCCGCAAAAGTAACAACAACTATAGAAGTAGACCTCTTAGAGTCAAGATCAACAATCATATCTGCATCAGTATAACATGATAATATAAGCTTACTTCCCCAAAGTACAAACCTAGCTTGGAAGTACCTCTCAAATATCTCAATATCCACTTAACTGTTTGCCAATGTTCTCTACCAAGATTAGACAAATGTCTATTTATTGCTCTGACAGCATACGCTATGTCTGGTCTAGTACAAACCATAGCATACATAAGGCTTCCTACAACAAATGCATAATGGACATTCTTTATTTCATTTACTTCTGCTTCACTTAGCTTGTCCTTCTTCAATTTGAATTGAGCTCCGAGTGGAACATTAACCGGCTTGGCTTCCTTCATATTGAACCGCTCAAGAATCTTTTCAATATATTCTCTTAGGAAAACCAAATTTTCTTAGCTTTTCTATCTCGCCGGATGGACATGCCAAGAACTTGCCTATTAGAACCCAAATCCGTCATAACAAAGGATTTGCCTAATTTTCCCTTCAAATCTATAATTTTTTATTTATCCTATCCAATAATCAACATATCATCAACATAAAAAAACAAAATGATAAAGTCATTCTTCCCAAATTTCTTAATAAATACACAATGTTCTAAAACAGTTTTGTTATACCCTTGACCATCCATAAAAGAGTTAAACTTTTTATACAACTATCTAGCAGCTTGCTTGAGGCCATACAAGTTCTTCTTCAATCTGCACACCATCTATTTTTTTTCCTTATCAATAAAACCCTCAGGTTGTTCCATATATATTGATTCATTAAGATCACCATGGAGAAATATAGTCTTAACATCTAACTGTTTAACCTCCAAATCTATACTTGCAACTAAACTTAGCACACAACAGATTGAAGACATTTTTACAATAGGTGAGAAAATTTTGTCAAAGTCAATACATTTGTTTTGCCTGAAACCTTTCACCACAAGCTTTGCCTTGTACCTTGGTTGTGAGTTACTTTCTTCATGCTTAAGCCGATAAACCCACTTATTTTTCAAGGCCTTTCTCTCTTTAGGAAGATTCACAAGCTCATACATTTTGTTCTCATGCAATGATTTTAATTCCTCTCGCATGACACTTATCCATTTGTTTTTCTCTTTGTGACTAAGAGCTTCACTAAAGTCTTCAAGCTCACCACTTTATGTGAGAGTCACATAAGTAGACTTTGGATAATTCGTGGATGGCTTAACAATTCTACTAAATTTTGTTCTAGTACCATCAGCCTCCCCTTGATGAACAACCCATCACCATCATGTACATGTTCATCAACAATATCAGGAACTTTATCATTAGAAGTATCATTATCCTCACCTTCACCGTCAATAGACAAAGAAATATGAATGTCAACTCTGACTACTTCATCAATCTGTTCAGCAACTTCTTGAATAATATCCTTTACAACATAATCCTGGGTATCACTTTGGGTAGTTGTTTCATTCCCAAAGTCCTCTAGAAACTAATTCTCTCCAAAACACCACATCCCAACTTTGAACAATCTTCTTTTCCTTAGGATCCCAAAGTTTGAAACCAAACTCTTTATCCCTATAACCGAGAAATGTGCATTCAAATGTCTTAGCATTAAGCTTAGACCTTAGTTCTTTTGGCACATGTACAAAGGCTTTACAACCAAATACCCTTAAATGAGTATATTTTACTTTCCTACCAGTCCAAATTTTTTCTAGAATATCTCCATCTAAAGCAAGTGTAGGAGACCTGTTAATTAAATAACAAGCAGTACAAACGGCTTCAACCCAAAAATCTTTAAATAATTTTGCTGTAAAAAGCATACATTTAACCCTTTCTTAAATTGTTCTATTCATTCTCTCAGCCACTTCATTCAATTGTGAAGTATAGGGAACAATCTTCTCATGCTGAATGCCATGTTTGTCACAATAAACTTAAATTCATTAGAACAATACTCGCCTCCATTATCACTTCTCAAACATTTCAAAGTCTTCCATGTTTCTCTCTCTAAGGGAACATGAAATTATTTGAAAGTATTAAACACATCACTTTTATTCTTCAAACAATAACATCATACCTTCCTTGAAACATCATCAATAAAAGTGACAAAATAAGAGGCTCCACCAAAGGACTTTATCTCCATTTAACCACATACATCAAAATGTACAAGTTCGAGTATTTGTCTCTTTCTTTTGCTAGTGGATACAAAATAAGCTCTACGTTGTTTTCCAGCCAAACAATGATTACAAGTGCTTGATGTTATCTGATCAAGTTGTGGAAGATAGTTCTTCTTCTTAAAAAATTCTAGCCCCTTTTCACTCATGTGTCCCAACCTTCTATGTCACAAATCGGCTATGAGAGTAGTCGAGGTAACATTAACCTCCCCGTGAACCAGACTAGATGTAGTCCTATAAAAACCACCACACTTCTTCCCTTTAGCAACCACTAGAGAACCTTTCACCAATTTCCATAAGCCACATGAAAATTGTGAAATATTACCCTCATCATCTAGCACACCTGTTGACATCAAATTCAATCTTAAATCAAGAATATGACAGCACATTTTTCAAAACAAGTTTCAACCAGAATCGGTCACAATATGCACATCACCATGACCAATAATTTTAGAAGTTTCATTGTTGCCCATCTTTACCACACCTAGATCAGCTGTCACATAGGTATTGAAGAAATCTTTACATGGGGTACCATAAAGCGATGCGTCTGAATCAATCACCCAACTAATATTATCATTAGTTGTCAAACAATCATTTCCATGATCAAGTATGATTACTATATCTTCTAATACAACATTGACAGTCTTATCATCTTCACTTTTATTGTCAAACACCTTACCATTTCTTAGATCTTTCTTGTATTTGTAGCAGTTCTACTTCTTATGGCCGACTTTATCACAATAAAAGCACTTGAAGGTTTTGTTTCTGGATTTAGACCTTCCTCTACTCTTATCTCTTCCACTTGGATTCCTATTCTTTGATCTTCCCCGAGAAGTAAATTCAGAAACCAAAGATTGAGTTGAATAAGAGAAGGTTACTTATTGTGTTTTCCTTCTCACTTCTTCACTCAAAAGGCAACTTGAAATCATTTCAAAAGTTAGCAGCTTGTCAGAATTATTCAAAGAAATAACTAAAGGCCCCAAGACTCTACTAAAGTATTCAATAATAGACAAGCTTGCCAAGCATCATCAAAAGGCATATTCAAACTAGATAATTGAGTTAATATACCTTGCATCTCATTGATGTAGTCACTGACTTCTATCCCATCCTTATAACAAAGATTCATCAACTTTCTAACCAGTAAATTTCGGTTTCTAGAAGTGTCTCTCTCATACATATACAAGAACTTATTCCAAAGCTCTTTGGTTGTCTTTGTTCTCGTCACATGGTTATATACGTTCTGTTATAACCATTATCTGATCAAAGCCATACATTTCCTGTCCATCTTGAGCCATTCAACCGTGACACTCGACTCAGCCTTAGCAGTAGGCAGAGGAAGAGGAATCGAAGGTGCCTTCCCTTCATCAGTCACAACCAGAGTAGCACTCAACGGTGGACTGGAACTCGACAACTCAGGAGGACCAAGAATTGGATTATATAAATCCTTAGTGAATAAATAATCAATCATACGACCCTCCCAGTAATGCCAATTAGACTTACTCTTAAGGGCAACCAACTTAACATGTTTCTCATCATTCATCTTGACACAAAAAAAAGGTTACTACCCGAAACCAAGATAAATAAAAAAGAAAGAACCAAAGCTAAAACCAAAACTTAGAACCAAAACTCTGATGCTGCTTGTTGGAAAATAGACACTCCAGCGAAACAACTCAGAAAATATTTCCCCTCAAGATGAAATGAAAACAAATATAAAATAAATAAGAGACACCAAGATAAAAAAAAAATTGATGGAAATTTTTCTTCTAATTTAGAAAATAGAAAACCAACCTACTTAATAAACTTTAATTAAGAAAATATCTTACAATCAAGTATCGAAAAAATTTGAGAAAACTCTCCTAACCCAAATCAGACAAATAACAAGATCTGAAAGATATATAGAAAATTGAAAAAATAGCATGCACCTCAAAAAAAAATTTGATTTACCTCACACCCTAGATTGCAACCCCAAACTTCAACATGAGATAATGAAAAACTTCTCCAAACTCTCCCTTTATAAGTCAAATGTGCTTAAAAGCTCTCAAGATGATGTTCTGTTTATCATCAACATAATTCTCCTTTATATAGAAGAATATGAGTAGAATTCTAGAAGCCACCTCATTAAATTTCTATAGAAAAGGACAAAATAACACATCATTATACCAAATGTTAACAATTAGTCTGATACACGAATACCAAATACTGACAATTGAGTTTTTAATGTGAATAGATGAGAAAAACTCAATACTTTTGGATAATGGTGGCATAACTCATATGTTAATATCACATAGAGTGTTAAATTGTTACGGGGAAAAAGAAGAACAATTTTGAACTTTACCATAGACATTCACGATCATCATCTGCCATTCCCAAGTAACTAAGTGTGTGCATGGATCTTCTTTGTGTTATGCTAATAAGGATAGTAGGTTGTGTTGTTGAGTCAATAATAAATCTTTATTGAGTTGTTTGTGAGTCAATGAGTCTTTAGATTTTCTTATGAGTTGTTTATGTCGAGTCAACAAGTCGTTCTCTTGGTTATGTTTAAGGAAGTATAAATAGGTAAGTCATCTTTGTAAACTACAATCAATAATTTAATACAACATTCTATGGGTTTGATATGCAAGCTAGTTCTTCATCCGATGAAGTTGGAATACGCTCGATTATAGATTGGGTTAACATGGATGCACTCTTCCATCCTTTATTCATTTTTTATGCATCATTGCACTATCATTTCAAAAAAAAAATTATTTTTATTTTTTATTTGTATATTTTGGTTGCCATTATTCTGTTCCACCAAGTTTTGTGAATAAAATGTGCAGTAAGGCATAGAAGTGCAATGTTTATGCATGTTCCGATGAGAAAAGGTTCCGAGCTTGGAAATGTAATGCCAGCCTGACTGTTAACTGTAGTCTCTCATATTTTTAAAATGCAAACTACCTTTAATTTTAATTTATGAGTTCAACAAATATTTCTTTCTTCTGTCTCAGAGTTAATCCTCTTTTGCTGAATTCTGCTATTTTGCAGGCAAAAGTTAATCTTTCGAAAGGGAATCAAACTGAAATATCAAAAGCTGATCTTATACAGAGGAGTGCATTTAAATTATCTAATTTGCAAAGTTAGTAAATACCATGATTGTTATGTTTGAGGGATTCATCGTAACATAGCCGTCATCTTTTCAGGGCGAGATACGGACTTATTGGAACTCTCCGCCTATGGAAATGATCGTAGAGAAGTCCCTGGGGGGCTGTAACATACAGTGATTGCCGGACTTGTGTTGTGTTAGGAAACAGCACGGAAAGGAACATTGCTTCTAGAAATAGTTCAACTCGGTGACGAAACGCTACGGACCATAATTTTGGAACATCAAGTTCTCTCATATCGATGAATACCATTGGTAGTTCTTGATTTTGAATTAATGCTCGCTGTTTGAGCTTGTCCACGTGAAAATTGAGTTTATAGGGAAATCATTGGTAAAAGGATTGACTTGACACAATTGAACTTTTGGCCGAGGTAAGATTTCTCTGTGTATTTGTATAATAATTAAAAATATATACATTGTTTTCTTCTATTTTTATTACAATGTTATCTGTTTTAGTTGATATATTAAAGAAGCTATTTTCATTGTGATTATAATTATTCTGAAAATAGTAAAGCCTATGAATAACAGTTGGTTAGTAGCAAATATTGTGGTGTCAATGGATAAAGTTCTGTGGAAAACAATTGGGACTTTCCAGCACCTCATGAAAGGAGTCTTTGCCTAATGTGGGTTCCTTCTTGCTATTCTTCTGTTGTTTCAACATCCTGTGCAAGTCCTACCGATTTTATGCGGCTTTTGACAATAACTTTTGGACAGTTTTGTCGGAGCTGTCATATTGCTTTGCAAAATTTACGTAAAACAGATGAGAAACTACCTTTATGCTTTCCAGAATCGATAGGTAATGAAGAGTTTAAGCCTATATTCCAAAATGACTAGCCATTATAAGAAGTTTTGCCTCTACATACATCAATGACTGACAAGTACAGCGAAAATTCTTAAAGTAACAACACTTTATCACCCAATGGCCAAAAGCCAACTTCACCTCATGTCACTATAAATGAATAGATCATAAAATAAAAACAAATGAAAACAAGAATTAAAATACCTTAGGAGGATGAGCAGCATGGCTTATTCGTTTTATCTTCTGAGGCAGCGACATCAATCGTCTTTCCTTCTTTGATGTTGGTTGTGTTAGAGTCTGCTGAAACGGTTTTCTTGCTCACTGTTCGGCAGATCTCACCAAGGATCATTTGGAAAGCTTTCTCCACATTTGTGGCATCAAGAGCAGATGTCTCGATGAATGAAAGACCTTCTTTCTCAGCATACCCTTGAGCATCTTCAGTAGTCACTGCCCGAAGATGTTGGAGATCAGTCTTATTACCAATGAGCATGATCACAATGTTCGAGTCTGCATGATCTCGCAGTTCTTTAAGCCATCTACTGACATTATCGAACGTGGTTGGCTTTGAAACATCATAAACCAAGAGAGCTCCAAGTGCTCCCCGGTAATAGGCACTCGTAATTGCTCGATACCTCTCTTGCCCTGCCGTGTCCCATATCTGTGCTTTTATAATTTTTCCTTCAACCTAATAAACAATTTGTAAAAACGCTGACCAGAATAAGATTCAATTCAAGCACATGTTAATTTCTTTTCAATCGATAGAAACAGAAGACTCTGGAGTATCTTTGTACAATCCTGAGGATAGTTGGATAGATTACAAGCGACACATGAGTGCAAAGTACACACAAATTCTATATCTAGGTTGGCACTTCTACAAGAATAACTTCATAGATCGCAAGACAATTAGAATATAGACTAACAGAATCAGCCATACAACACAAAGTATCCTCAAACCAACCCTCATCACCAAACATAAATACCCAAAGCAAATAATATTATTCATGTGCTTATTATCTACGGCAAGGAAAGAATTTTAGCTAGTGTGCTACAAGCTATTTGTAGGCAATTGACATCACATGGAAGACCGCCAAATAGCATGATACATGATAAATCCAGAGAGAGATGGCACTGTAAGAGCTACTTCAAAGTGATTAAACAATACCCGACTCTAAATAAGCAGCGGCTCAATAACTCTTTACACACATTTACTAATTTTGCACTGAACGAAAATGTTTGCACCGTCAATAGCACCTTCTCTGTATTAAACAATACTCATAAAAAAAGGTAATGTACAATCAATTGTCAGATACAATCATATCTTTGAAATTTATTGGAAAATTACAAAGAAAATTAAGAAAACAATCTCAATTTTACTTCTTTTTTTTTTCCTAACTCCCCAATGTTGAGTAATGCAAGTCGAGAAGAAGGGGTTCGTCACATTAATCTTAGATTAGGATCCATGTCACGCACCCCCTTTCAAGATCCTCTGTTTGCTATATCATTAACAAAACATTAGGACAACATGGCCAATCATCATATTCCAATTTATAGGCAAATTGGTCAGCATTTCTAGATTACAGACTAAACAAGGTCACAACTGATGAAGAACCAAAACCCAATTATAGTCCAGTAAGTGAATTCAAGATCAGAACAAAGCAACACACAAATCCACAGCATAACAAACCCAAGGCCATACAAGATCTGAACAGCCAACCATGGTAACAACCATACACATGCCTCTCAATCACACACACACCTCGCTATATATGAAGGAAGGACAGTAAGCAAAATGATTGATTCAGATCTCATAGAAGACGGAAGTGGAAAGAATCTGATAAATTAAAATAAAAAAGAAGAAGAAGGACCTGGATGGTGCGGGTGGCGAACTCGACGCCGATGGTGGACTTGGAGTCGAGGCAAAACTCGTTGCGGGTGAAGCGGGAGAGGATATTGGACTTGCCGACGCCGGAGTCACCCACCAGCACGATCTTGAACAGGTAGTCGTAGTCCTCGTCTGCCCGCCTCCCCATTCGCCCAGATCGATCTCCCTTCCTTCCTTCCTTTGCTGCCTTCTCTTCTTCTCCCTCCGATCGATCCGGAGGATTCGAAATCTGAACGCCGCCTCTCCCTCTCACTCCGGGTCTCTCGTTTCCCTTCCTTTTTTTAGTAGAGTGAGTGTCGGTGCGAAGCCAGATTCCGCTCCAAGTCATGGCGCGACCAACCCCCGACAACCAAACTTTTACTTTATTTTATTTTTTTTATTTGTAAAATAAAAATTAACGTATAATGCACTATACTATGTAAAAGAAAGTAAAAGAGGTGTACTTCAATGACATTCAAATTAGCCATATCTAGACCTTATACTTATTTATTATAAGTTTTTAGATTTTTAGTATATGATAGTAAATGGGTATGACACTAACGGAGAGGCCCGTGGGTACCCACATGTGATGTTTAGTTATAAGTTATCACAGATATAACATATGCACTTATTTTTCTTATGTACTTAATTATAGAATTATTTTTAGACTAAATAACGCATTAAGATATGTTATATAACAGTACGGGTAGGTTATTAGTTATAGAATAAGTCATTATTTTATGAAATTTTTTCATATGTTTTTTGATTTTTTTTAATTTATTAGGAGTTGGTTATTGTTTTTTTATTCGGTTAGAGTCGAGCTAACTTTTATTTACAAGATCAACCCCAAGACCTCCACCTCTTGTTCCCGTCGACACCCCTCCGGCCATTGCACCGCCACTGATCGATGCCTCCAACCACACCCAAATCATCGTCGTGCCGTCCACTACGTTCCCACCCTCTGCCCGGCCTCCATGTCTCCTCGAAGTAGTGCCTTAGCTCCACACGTCCCAGGACCAATTCGGTGTCGCCCGCACCGCTCCGTCTCCACCATACCGCTGATGCCTCCCCATCGATCTAGCCAACTTTCCACCACACTCAACGCCACCACCAAAGTCAGCCAAAGGCCGATCAAACAAGTCAACTGACACTAAACAACTCGCTGCCGCCACTGGCGATTATCACCGCCGTTTTCGCCATCACCACCACCATAATTGGGTTGAGCTCATTAAGCCAGTATGATCCATAGCCCTGATTGCCTGACCAAAAAACCACTGGAAACTACCAAAAAATCGCCAGAGAACCGAATTTGATGATTTTTGTCGGATTTTCACCGAATTCATACAGTTGAACCCGATCAAACTTCGGACGCCGCCAGGTGCCAAATTCGAGTCTCAAACTGTGCTACAAACTCTAGTCATTTCCAATTGCCGATGAAACGATGTAAAACCCACAATTCGAGTTAGAGTTTTATATTCAAAACCGGTTGTTTTGACTGTTATTTTCGAGTCGAGTATGTTTCACAACAGGTGTACTGAGCTATGAGGGCTCATGTTGTAACACCCCGACTCGGCTCACCCTTGAACCGACCCGGAAATGCTACCGGCGACCGAACCGTTCGATAATCTACTAGATTCGGTTAAGCCGACCCGGATCTACTCTCGGCGTCTTAAGATGAAGACCACCTATGTCCTCTATTCATTATTCACATCATGACATTATTTCTTAGCATTCAATCATATTATCATGTTTTTCACTACTTCACATCAATTCAAATATAATAAAAGTAAAAACAGAATATTAAACACTCAGTCACCGAATACATGTGTGTGTGCGAAAGACCTCGTTGCTCCTCCGTCCAGGCTGGCACTTCAATCTCATGGTCGTCACCTACATATAGTATAAAACCGTCAGTAACGAGCGTTACCGGTCCGGAAAATAACTAATATCAAACTGGCACAGGAGAGCTAACCCTCCTGTTGAATAAAAATCATATACTTCCTCAAGAACTCTCACAAGGGCACTAACAGAAGCCGTCGCCCTCGAGCGGCAGTGTCCCCCATCCATCTCATTCTCTTTTCTTAATCATCTCATCTATTGCGTCTTGCATCAAATATCATTCTCATTCATCTCAGCCCTCTACGTCCTCCATATTACTCCTAGCCTTGAGCCGAAGGCCGAGTACTTTCAGGCAGTCGCCTTTAGTACCCTTTGAACCAC
>JAVDBV010086129.1:0-11365 GCA_032619315.1 Piper longum | reverse complement strand
ATATATACTAATAAGTTTAGTTATAACTAGTTATATTTATTTATATATAATATAATAACAACATAGTGTGATAGCTTAGATGGTAACTCATCAATTGCATGATATTTTTGATTTTGTAATTGAGCTTTATAAACGAGTTCATGAACGAGCTGTCAAAATTAAACACTTTAATTGTATTCGAGCTCAAGTAGAACTCGAACACCATAAAAATAATCGATAAACACTTTAATTGTATTCGAGCTCGAGTAGAACTCAAACACAATAAAAATAATTGAGTCGATCTCGAGCACGTATGTTGAAAACTCTTTTATACTCGGCGTGAGTTCAAACGAACTTCGAACTATTCAATCCGAGTTGGATCACTAGTTGAGCTCAGTTCGAGCACGAGTGGAGCTCGACTCGCTCGCTCGTTTAGCAACCCTACTTGTTGCCTCTAAATATATCTAAAGAAGTATGTATAATAACAGTAGAATATATGTATGCAATGGAAAAAAATAGTCATATACGTTCAAATACAGATAGGCGTAAATTTTAGTTACTTGTCAAACTACATATCTAAGTTGGGAGGGAAGCTTGCCTTTTGAAAAATAAAATAAAATAATCAAAAGGACTCAATGAATATCTCAAATATTGTTCAATAATTCAATTAATTGATTCTGCTTTGAAGAATTTAAAACTTCGTTTATGCAACGGTGATAATTTCAATGTGTCTATTTTGATTTTCCACGCACTCCAAACCTAATTTGTAAATTAAACTACTATTATATATAGTCATTGTTTTAAAATTTATTTTGACTCCATAAACTCCCGCCTTCACTCAATGGTTTTATCAATCAGATTCTATGGATGACCTTCTAGTGACAAATTTAATTATTGACTCTCTAAGACAAATAATAAAAGTTATTAAAATATTTTAATTTTCATTTAATTTAGTTAAATTATTATTTTCCAGTAATATAAATCATATATTTATCATTTTAAAAATCAAGAGAGCCATATATGCTAATTTCGTAGTTTATTTTTAAAATTTATTAATTAAAAAATAATATAGATGTCTCCATGTTAGCTTAGAGTTGAATCTAAACTAACCATACTATCTATCATATCGAATCAAGTCCTAGTTCCGAGTTTTTAGATTATACTGATAATAATATTCATCACCCTCAAAATAGGGACTTGAGCTGAAGCTTTAGACCTAACCAACAACAGTGGTAAGGATTGAAACCAAAATACTGCTCTGGTCATTTTCTTGTATCATCCATTCTTGCAATTAATGGTAAATTCATTGCAAAATGTACTATGTTTAGTAATCATAGAGCCACTAAGATAGTATTAATTTAGTACCATTATATATATATATATATATATATATATATGGGTAAAGTTTTCGTTGGCCAAAATAGAAAATGTTTTTTGCTCCAAATTTGATTTGCGCCGTCCAAATATATAAATGGTACAAATTTATTTTTTTTTAAAAATAATAATAATAAATTTTCCTACAACACCGGTGGCTATGCCGGCCACATCCGACGAAGAGCAGCCTTGCACTGCAGCCAGCCATGTTTGGCTACCCTGCCACCGAATTTAATTGGTAGGCACAAAGCTGCCCATAGTGTGGCTGCCGCCTATAAATAAATTTATTATTATTATTATTTTAAAATAGATCTAGGCTATTTAGAAGGCCAAGCTGGGCCGAAACAATTTTCTGACCGTGATTAGCGATCTAATTAAGTATATATCAATAAACTTCCATTAACAATTGCCACTTGTAGCCAACTGCAAAAACTGCATCATTGAACTAATTAAATATTCAACTGTATTCATAAATGAAGCTTCAATTCTCCAGACTAGAAGACTTGGTACATGCATTACCTTATCTTATCTCTCGAACTACTTTGTGCCAATGTTGTGCAGCAATGGCCCGCACAGAATCTCATTGGTAGTTCCATAGGCTTTCCAAGCTGAAAGTCTCCGGTGACTCGATGTCACTTTCCGGGGGTTCAAGCCGAGGAGGACTCATCAGCATCCCCTCCGCCATGCTTTCTAGGAGCTTCGGCATGTCAAAGAGTGCCTCTTCATCTACAAACTCTTCTTTTACAATATTGATGTCCTGTTTTCTACTAGTGCTAACTTGTTCTTTTGTTCCACCGGCAACCTCTGATCCTTCCACAACCAGCTCTACTGTTGATCCTTCCATAATTTCGTCATTTATGTCTTGCGTACTTGTAGTGTTGGCCGGCTCTTCTTCTGTCTTATCTGTCTGAGGCGCCACCTCTACCTTATTTGACGGGGACATGGCCAAGGCTGCCAAGGCGGCGGCGGCCCGAATGTCGGCTGGAGAGTTAGACGAAGGGGCGGCGCGAGAACCGATGGAGTCGGGAAAATTGAACACCGCATCATTGCCCCGCAGGGCAAGTGCCGCCACATCATAGGCTGCCGCCGCCATCTCGGCGGTGGGATAAGTTCCAAGCCAAATGCGGGAGGCCTTGCCGGGCTCCCGGATCTCCGACACCCACTTGCCGCTCCTGCACCGGATGCCCCGATACGTCTGGTGTCTTCCCGTCAAGGCCGCCGGCGACAGGCGAGGACGACAGGCAGCTGGTGCAACTTCAATGGAAGACGTGATCATAACCACTCCTTTGTCAGAATTGCCGTTGGAGGCTGAGTTAGGAGAAGCGCTCTTTCGATTAAATGGGGCCGAAGAAGGACATGGGTCCATGCCCAAGTATGGTATCAGATTGAAACTATTGTAGCTTGCGGCAAAAGCTGGTCATGGAGGTAGGATATGGAAGGGTATAAGAGAGGGGAAGAATTAGTGGGCCAATCGCGGGGAGTGTTTGGAACAAGTGAGGCATACTAGCTTTCACTTTCTGAGTTAGCTGGTGCCCCAAGACGCCATATTTTGTCACAGTTTCTACAACTATAAGTCATACTTTTGATAGCTACCACATAGTAAAAACTGGTGTTTGATCAGATATTATGGTTTTAGTCTACAAATTTTGCCGACGGGTACGTTATGGTCCACACCAGGGTGGGGGGGTATTGACGTATTGTAGCTATCGCTGTGTAAAAGCGGAGGAGATAAGGCCGATGTGGGTTACCACGTTACAGCTTATAGACACGCCTAACTCGGTAGTTATGAGTGCATGTTAGAGAGGTATGTATGCCCCTGGTCGACATGCTAATTCATGACTACTTATCCTTTAGGAGAAGTAAAGGGCTTATTTTTGTATTAGATCATAAACTGGAGTTGAATATGTATGTGAATGAAAGATCTGACCAGTAATATATGCATGTTGACATTCTTCTTGGACAAGGTTTTATGCCATGAAAAGATTGCTGCGAATCATGACTCATTCTCTGTGATTCATTCCAAACTGTAATATAGTCAGGCAGCAATTTGTGATCTTGGAAATATATATATAGATTAACTCATGCATTCCTTCAAACAAGATCAGTTACTACATGGGATTTGGGAACTGACCATATAAAGCTTTGCCGCCCTTCATTTTTCAACAGTCCACATTTTATATGTTTAATTTCTTTCAAGAAGATCATGAATGTTTGATTTTATATTTTTGAGGGGAAAAGGCAAAGCATAAGTAGATTCACCTTTAAATTCAATAATGACCTTTGAAGAGGGAGCCTAAATTCAAAGGCTCACACAATATCTTCAAATGCTAAAATATGGTTTTGACTATATACAATGCCATGGCCGAGGCTCGGGAAATCTTCAGTCGGCAGCCTGAATATATATGTGAGGCTCCAAATTAAAAACTATTTTAATTTTTAAACATATGCTGGGCAATTTTTGCAGCAAGAAAGGAAATTAACAGGAAGGATACCCTGAATTTATATATGTTTGAATTGACGTACATAACCGATTAAAATTGGTAGAAAGTTACGTGGAATTTGTATAGTAAATGAACCAGCTAGGATTAATTGGTATGTAGTACATTCTTTCCAAGAAAATGATCATAAACAGTTTAATTAAAATAGTTAGACTCTACTTATGGTATAAGATTACTAAATAAATATCAGCTTAAGCTTTATTAGAATCATATTATTTTAACATGCACCCAAGGCCCATAACATGATGTGGTATCAAAGCCGGCCTATGTTTTTACTTATCACCTCCGGGAGAGAGCAACCTAGGAAGGTTTACTTAGAAGATGGCTACCCGGAGCTTAAGAAAAGATTGCAATAATAGGGTGAAAGCTAATTAGAGTAGGAGCTGTCAAAAGTAGGTACTGGGGACTTAACAAAATTAGGGTTAATTTTCAACATGGTGAACTGGAGTACAGTGGAATGTTATAAGGCTAGTATAGAACATGACTTTTTAGTATTCTCGGTCTTAGTCCCGCATCGGGATTGAGATTGGGTAGTGAGTACTAACGTGATGGGATGTAAGTATTCTAAAATAATTAATTTATTTTTGTAACACCTCAATTCGACTCGCAACGTGAACCAGACTAAAGAATTAAATTTTGGACCACTACTCTTGTTTATTTAAAATATAAAGTCGACCTACAAAACAAACATAATCACTTATTTAATATGTCAAAAGACGGATGGCTTGAAGGAATCTCAATGCGTAATAAAAACACACATGATTACAAAAAAAAAGTGCACATACTCTTAGGGTTTGACTCATAGAAATAGAATATCTTAAATGAATCCAAATTACAAAGGAGACTTCAAATTTAAAAAAAAAACGGCAAAGTCTACCATGTAATTAGGACGTAAGAAAAAATTCACAAAATTGTATATTTCATATTTAATAAAAACAAACCCATAACATTTTATTCATCACATTTCATCATACAAAAATATTTAGGTGGTGATCCACGTAGTTCACATCACATCACAAATCATTTTTAACACAATTTACATTTTTTAGGTTGTGGGTTTGCCTAGTCTTCATATGAACCCTTTTTCCTGTAAAATTAAACAACACAAACACAGAAGCTCATCCAACCCATATTTCTTCTTCCCTCTATCTACCTGCACAAGTAACATGATTTTGAGTACTAGTGTTAATTTTATCCTTTAATTCCATGACTTTGGGACTTGGCAAATTCATGCATAAAATAGTTAGACCTACATGCCCCATAATATATTGCCTGCAAAACAGCTTAAACAGGTTAGTGATAATAATAATCACCGTTCGAATGATTTCAATAACGTGCAAGTATACACGGTTGAAATAAGTAATATAATGATGAGTTTGAATATCGTTTCTACAGAGAGATGAATTTCCTTAACTTAATTGAGGCAAAAGAAAGTAAAATAATGAACAAAACAACAACAAATGACTTAACTAATTCTAAGTAACAATGTTAAATTAAAAGAGAATTTCAAATGATAAAACTCGTTCTATAGTCGAATTTCCTTAACCTGAATTTAACCTTCATCACACCTTACTCTTATCTTTTATTCCCTATGATTGTCGATCTAAGATAATTATATAACATGGTGGCTCCCGCTAATTCATGCTTCTATTATTTTGCCTCAATTTCTACCTCCTGGCGACAATTGATTAATTAACAAAATAATGCATTAAGGTTTTCCTCACAATCGCATACGATGTTGTGTATCTCCTGACCACAACAACAAACACGTCAAAAGACTCGTCGTATGATGAATTATCAATGATTAATTTAATTAATTTCTCTCGAAATCTAAGTAAATCTCATGATTTAAGAAATTGGCGACCAATCTATTCTTAATATTAAGAACATGATAATTGAAACAATCCGATAGAATAAAAGAGTAAGAGGTTGAAATGAATTCAATTAAACCAAGTTAAGTTCCATTCTTCTCTAGAACAAAATAAAGAATTACTCCATAATAAAAGAAAAGAACACAATAAAAAAGAAACTATTTTTCATTATAGTAGAAAAAGAAATACAAAACTAGAACTACTTTTTCTAAACTCTTAAGCCAAGAGATAAGATCTAATTATCCAAATAACAAATGACCACCCCTTTGTATAGAAGAAGAGATATAAGAATTCAGAAAAAAAATGTTCACTAATCGACGTATTCCAATTAATTTTAGTGTCCAATCAAGTTTGCACCACCTCGTCATACTCAAATGCAGCTATGTACTTCCTTCTTCATCGAGTTTTGTACCCATTAGGTGGGGCCACGTGCCATTACCATAAGCTTAATTTATTTTATCTTTTTCTGCATTAAAACACCAAAATTAAGAATATCTTATAAAATATTAATTAACTAAAATATAATAAAAAATATCATCTAATTAACAATATTTATACCCAGGATTTATAAAATCAAATTAAAAATATGGGTAAATATTATATATTTTAAATGTTTAACAATCACACATAGGGTAACTCAACAATTTTGTTAAAAAAGTCCAAAGGTTCTTATACATGAATATTCATAGTGACACTAGTCTAAAATAATTCTCATCATGCGGCCCACTGACCTCACATGGATAATTATATTAGCTCATTAGCCCTTCATAATATTTACATCAATTGCCCACCGACCTCACACCATGAGCAACCACATACATCACCATCAAAGAAGTCAATCATGCCCGATCATTCTCGAGCCTTAAGTCCCTCCGACCAAATCTATGGAACTTCACTAAATAAAAAGCATGTCACTATTGAAAGATCACCTGTCTGGACATAATTACATAAAGCATTTTCAAGTTGACAACTGATGACTCATCATTCATGGAAAAATTTATCAATTCAATAAAAATCTCTACATCTCCACATCATCAAACTGAATATGGCCACTATAGCCTAATTGTAATCATTGAAATATCCACCCACACAAGCCAAAATACTCAATGCTAACATGTTGGTATTACGCATGAATTGGAATCCGGTCAAGGGTAGTATGCCCATCCCAATAGGGCATAAATTAATTATTAAAATGTATGATCTGGATACACTCAATTGAGAGCATGCTCATGCTAAATACAACTGTTAACAGATACTATATCGGATAGTCATAATCATAATCATAATAAATATTAACCATCAAACTAAGCATTATAAATGGGCACAACATGTGCCCCTTACTGGGCGTCGTGCTCTCATCCATCATGCGTACATAGAAAATTCAAAATTTATACAATGAGTATAAGGTCTAGGAATGGACTGATAAATAATGATAAAATGACTTTTGATTTAGATCTCATTTTTGAAATTCATGTCAATGGAATTGTAAGCATAATCATAATTATAATAAATATTAACCGTCAAACTAAGCATTACAGGTGGGTACTAATTGTGCCCCTTGGTGGGTGTTACGCTGTCATCATTAATGCTTGCATAGAAAATTCAAAATTTATATAATGAGTATAAGTTCTAAGAATGGATTGATAAATAATGCTAAAGCCACTTTTGATCTAGATCTTATTTTCGAAATTCACATCAATGGATTTCAACATTGAAATTTTATTAATTTGAAAAAACTATAATAAAATAACTCGTAGGTAGTGAGACTTAAGAAAACTCCACTAGCTACGTTCGGCAATATAAAACAAAATTGTGCTATAGCTAAGCAGTAGATAATGTAGAGAGGACTCATAACGGACCAGTGAGGCAAGCTCCACGTCCTAACTTGGCGAGCTCGACTCTGCATGACCTTGTAAAACCCGTGACTCGAGTCAGGGTTTTATTACAACAAACCAGTCGGTTCAACCGTCGGTTCGAGTCGAGTCAGTTCATAGACCGCACACTGAGCCGAGACCACCGTGAGTTATGAGTGATGAGAGTCACGTATACCTGAATATATGATGATAACGTCGAAGAGATGATGTGAGATGAGTTATCAGAATATATGAAAGTATGCAGTAATTTTTCTTTTTATTGATTTGTTAGTAGAAATAATTTTAGGCCGATTAATGCATTAGGACGCGTTATGGGGTAGTTGGGATGGGTTATTAGTTATAGATCATGTTATTTGGATGTTGTGATTTTTTTATTTTATTTTATGGGATTTTCCTCTATTTTTTTATTTTTTTAGGATTTATTACGAGTTAGTTATTATTTTGATTCGAATAGGAACCGAGTCAATACTTATATATGAGATTGCCAACGTGGTGTTTTTCTCCCCAAACCTGACACTTATCTCCACCCCTTACCAAACCCTTGTTGCCGCCCTTGGTCGCTGTCGCCGCCGAGCACTGCTCCGCCGCTGACAAACGCCGCCCAGCTCGGTCGTGCCGCCCCGACCAGTCCTGGCTGCGATCAGGCCACCACAACGCCGGATTCATCCCAGACGCCGCCACCGTTTCTAGCCGATTCGCCGCCGTCCCGGTCGTGCCACCACAGTCGTGATACCTATGACCACCCTCACTACTTCATCGACGTTTCCCCCCTACCCAGCGCCATCACCGAGGCCGACCGTGAGCCCGATTGGTGCGACCCACCGCGCCGGCCAGATTCGGTGCAGCCACCAGCGGCCATCGCCGTCGCGGTTGGCCGTGTCGTCACCAGCATTTGGTTGGGCTCGTCGAGACGAAGCCGACCCTTAACCCCGATTGCCCCGTCGTGACAGTCACCGGAAAACTACCGGGACTCGTCGGAATATAGTTGGAACTCGCCAGAAAACCTCCGAACTTGCCGAAAGATCAGAATTGCTTGGTTTTCTACCGAGTTCATCTAATTGAACCTGATCGAACCTCGGACACCGCTGGGCGCCGAATTCAAGCTCTGACATGCGCAACAAAACCCTAGCCATCGGCGATTGTCGACGATGCGCGTTATTTAATTTAATTATTTAGAGTTAATGATTATTAGCTCAACATGTTAGGATGTTATGATTGAATGATTGATGTATTATGTATTTTATACTAATAAAAATATGGATGTATGTGATGGTGTGATATTAAAATAAACACTAAATGATTAATTAGGTAGACTAAATAGGTATTGTAATTTAATGCAACCTAAATTATGAAAACTTGTATTGATTATTATTGATGTATGTTGATTGATGTGTGTATGCTATAGGATGTGTGAATGCGTCATGAATGGGCGTTAGTATTTAGTTTGATGTGTAGGTACGGAGTAGGAGCTTGTCCCCTAGGTGCGCAACCACGCTTGGAGCTTCTGCCAAGTCCGTTAGGGCTCGTCTCTATTTTACGCTCTATTCTGTCGCATGTTTGATTTCTTATTCGCATGACGACTTAAGTGGTATTTTATTGGATCCCACTTATCTCAGTCTATTTAGCCGATCGCTTTTTCGGATTAATAACCCTCGAGGATGAGATCCCTCGATTATATTTTTGAAAACAAGATCCACCGTAAGTTGCCTTCGGGCCTATTATATAAATTCCCGACCCAGGCCTATATATATATAGTTTTTGCATTGCTTTTCTTTGCACATGCATGTTGGGGTGAGAAAAAGGTAAACCTAGAGACAACCACTTCTAGAGTGGTATGGAAGAGTCTCTCATTGATAGTGAAATGAGAAAGGTAAACCTAGAGATAGCCACTTTTAGAGTGGTATGGAAGATGTCCCTTGATAATGAAATAAGAACGTGAAATGGGAACGTGAAATGAGAATATGAAATGAGAAATGTGAAATGAGAAAGGTAAACCTAGAGACAGCTACTTTAGAGTGGTATGGAAGAGCCTCCCATTTACAGTATGAAATGAAAAAGATGATTTCATGTGATGTTTTTCTTTCAATAGGAGAGTTAGTTCTCCTGTGTCGGTTTGGTATTAGTTATTTCCGGACCAGTAACAACCGTTGCTGACATTTTTTTACTATATGTAGGTGAGGATCGCGATAATTGAGAGTTGTCGGGTCTGCGGAGGAGCAGCACAGAGTCGCGCACACATGTACCTGCCGTATGTAAAGTGTAATGATTGTGTGCTAGTGTTTTGTGAATGGAGATTTTATTGTGTTATGTTTTGATAATCCGCTTATGAAGTAATGGATAAATATGAATTTAACAAGGAGCCCTGGAGCTCAGTCGTGGCTCAGGTGAAAGTCAAAGTATTGATGATTATGCTTGATTGTTGATCGTCATGTTTTACACCTTTTTGAAAGAATTTATATAAATATCCTTGTTGTGGACAGGTTGGCCCTTATTATACTTTTAGGGGAAACTGTGTCCGTTTTTTTATAGAAATAAGTATTTTCCTTACGATTTCTCGTTTATTATTTTTATTTTGATTTTTGCTTATATGTCATGGCATGCATGTAGAACAAGCGTTAGAGCCCTAACATCCCATCCATGCCTTGCATGTTTGCATCTCCGTCTTAAGACGTCGAGGGTAGATCCGGATCGGCTTAACCGAATCTAGTAGATTAGTGAACGGTTCGGTCGCCAGTGACACTTCCGGGTCAGTTCACGGGTGAGCCGAATCGGGGTGTTACAGACCTAGTAAATGCAGACAACTACTTAAACCATGTATGGTTTGTGCATGCAAAGACATGTAAACAATCCTATATGATGCAGCAAATGACATGACATACAATAGAATAAAAAATTAAACACACAACATGCCACATCACATGTCATTCATTTGCTGAACGAATCATAGTTGCTAAGATTCTGTAAAATAAAACAGATATCAAAACGAAGTTTCAATTCATTATGAAATAAATTCTGGGGTTCAACCCTCGTTCTTAAATCTAACAAGAGATATTAAAATGCTGGAAAGACTCATGGCAATTTTTCTAAGATACACCACACTAATCGAGAAAAGGATCTCGATAAATTTATGAAAAGTTACTCAAGATTTTTGGGTCAATTATTTAACCTTAACCTCGGTGTGACGTCTTACATCAGTTCCCAAACACCCAGACCGGAGGCATTACCCGGTAAATCAATTGAGTACACTTTTCAAGTTCATTTATAATAATTATTATGAGAGAATAACAATGAAAATTCAACAAAACCCAATAAAATCTCCAAGATCTTTAAATTGCCCCGTTGTCCTACCGTTGAAAATCATTGTTTCAGTGTTTCACAAGTCTAAGCCAATACAAATATTTTATTATATTTTATTAGCTAATACACAACAATTTGATAAACAAATCAAATTTTTATCATGTAATTCGTGAAAAAATTAGTAGATCTAGATAATAAGATGAAAATCTATTTGTCTACATTATCATGTTAAACGAAAATAAACGGAAAGAGAGACAGCGTACCTCTGTGGGGAGAGGAAGAGAAGGACAAGGGAAATGCTACAGAGGCAAGGTGGCAACCAAAAAGAGGTGGCAATGGCAACACAAAGCGGCAAAGGGGTGGGGAGGTAGAGAAAACCCCAAAAAAAAGGCTGGCAAATAGGGGATTCAATCACCACCACCTTAGCGACATTGCAAGGGTGCCCAAGGGCGCACCCCCATGTGCGCCAACA
>JAVDBV010086125.1:0-28783 GCA_032619315.1 Piper longum | reverse complement strand
TCATTTGCATTATTTTATCGCACTATCTCTTTGCACGGCAAGGGCGCCTCGGTCCCACCGAACCCTTCAAACCCGGACCGAATCACTTGAACCGGTCACCCCGGGGGCGGACGATCCCGCTCCCGAACATTACTCTTATTATTTATTTATTTATTTATGTAAATTTTGAATAGCGAAAGCCGTTTAATTGGCATAAATAAATGGTGTAGTTTATATAAATTATATAGAGTGTAGCTCATGTATAAAAAATATGTTCGCAAATTTATAACTCATAAGAAGAGCCCATCAACGCCAAGAATTAACCCACAATCGGAGACCCGTGACCCGGAATTCAAAACCAGACCCGCTTCCCGGTCACCTTATCCAGTTCCGCTGCCCGTCGGCTATCTTCGTCTCCGCCGGCGGCGGCGCAACCATTCTCCGAAAATGCCGCTGCTTCAAACTCTCACACCCGCCGCCTTCTTCCCAACCTTTCCCCGCCGCCGGACCCCGGTATCCGCCTCCGCCGTCCCGGCGCCGGAGAAGAAGACTCGCCGGCGGAGGCGGCAGCAGCCGCCGCCGTCGCTGACGACGAAGCCCGACGACCCAGAACCGTCCTCCTCCGCCGCCTCGGTTTCGGCGATGGAGAAGGGGCTGCGTCTCACCTTCATGGAGGAGCTCATGGAGCGTGCCCGCGCGAGCGACTCCGCCGGCGTGGCCGACGTCCTCTACGACATGATCGCCGCCGGGTTCAGCCCCGGACCCCGCTCCTTCCACGGGCTCATCGTCTCCCAATCCCTTGCCGGCGATGTTGGGGGAGCGGTATGCGTTTGTTCCTCCCCATCTTCTTGCTGTTTGTTCGATTTGGGCATGATTGACGTCTCTTGATGGCGAGCAGATGCAATCGCTGCGGCGGGAGTTGAGCGCTGGGCTGCGACCTCTGCACGAGACGTTCATCGCGCTGGTGCGCCTGCTTGGCGCCAAAGGCCGATCGGCCCAGGGTTTGGAGATTTTGGCGGCCATGGAAGAGTTGAACTTTGACATCCGCCGAGCTTGGATTGTCCTCGTTGGTATGAGATTGTGATAGTAGTTCTTTTTAGGTTTTTTTGTGTATCGACTTTGGAGTTTGTTGATTTAATGCACTGTACTATACTATGCTATGTATTTGATTTAAACTAGAGGAATTGGTGAGAAATTTTCATTTGAGCGACGCGAATGAGGTGTTCATGAGGGGGTCGAAAGCGGGGATGAGGGCCACTGATGAGCTCTATGACCTCTTGATTGAAGAAGATTGTAAAGCAGGAGATCACTCGAATGCCTTGACTATTGCTTATGAGATGGAAGATGCTGGAAGAATGGCCACAACCTTCCACTTTAACTGCCTCCTCAGTGTACAAGTACGTTCTTGTACTTTGAAATTGATATCACACAAGCGACATGTAGTTTTGTTCGTCGTAGGGGGAACACTCAGATTAGTTGAATTGTTGGATTGTAAAGGAATGATAACGGTTCTATTAATGAAGCGTAAGCTGGATAGCATGCTCAATATCTGCTATCCAAAATATCGTTGAACATACTGCATTGGGAAGAACTATTAGTGTTTGCCTTGCATCAGTTTTCTTGTTATATAGATTATCAAAGTGCATACGCCAACTCTGAAACTGTAGGGACTGCCAACAATTTTGACTTGCGCGCTTGTTTGGAGTGCGTTGTTTGTTGCAATTCAGTTTTTAATAAGTTTTAGTGGCATGATTTCAAGAGTTTTGCTTCTTATGTAGGCTAATTGTGGAATTCCGGAAATAGCTTTTGCAACGTTTGAGAACATGGAGTATGGTGAAGGTATAGATTTCTTTGCTTTTGTAGGACCGTCTACTGTTTTGTTATCTACTGTGTAATGATTCAGTGGGAAAATTGGATTGAGAAGAAGGAAGGGCACAATAATCTACTTACTTGACACCTTATTTGCCCCTTTTTTACCACCATCTCATAGTGAGCTATGCATATGGAAGAAACAACTTCCATTCGGTTTGCCTTTTTTTTTACGTCTTTCTTCTCTGGTTTTGTATTACCATGGACTTCAATGTTATATGTCGGCAGACAATAATCAACAATTTGTTTAAATAATGTTATTTATTTATTTTAGATTACATGAAACCCGATGCCAACTCATACAATTGGGTGATCCAAGCATACACGAGGGCTGAATCTTATGACAGGTAAAGTTCTGGGCCCTTGTCCTGATCTTAGTTTGATACTTTATCGCCCAGTTTGTTTCTGACTATCTATTAAATGTAGTATTCGTTAGTGCCTATGAGAAAGCTCCATTCGTTTATGGAATACTTGTTTTTGTTATGAATGGTCAATTTTCCCTGTTGCCATAGTCCGCAGAATGTAATTTGGAGGCACAATTTCAACTACTTCAAAAAACTCTAAGTCGCTAATTACATGTTGAAATGTTGGTAAAGTTTTAATGTATTGTCGTTCTTTTTTACAGGGTGCAAGATGTTGCAGAACTCCTCGGTATGATGGTTGAAGATCACAAGCGTATACAGCCTAATGTGAAGACTTATGCGTAAGAGCACACCTCCCTGTCATGTGAGCAAAATGTTTTCCTTATGTTAGGTATTTTATCACTCCCATGCAAAGTTATCCTCATCTTCTATCATTTGAAGTTAATTGAGTGTAAGTAGCCCTAGGTTCTTGAACTTCTCTATCATGGTCTCTAGCATTTGAAGTTGTGGTCTTCTTTCAATCGAAAATGAAATCTGAATTGTGAAGAAACTATACAAATCAAGACAAGATTTCCGAGAATGCTTAGACAAATAGTGCTTCAACAAAAGTGGTAGCTTTGGTCAGTTAATCAATTTAATAATGGGACAGACGTCACTTATGCTTTCTATGTCTTAGTAGAAATTTTTGAAACTAAAACTGCTCCTTGTATCATTTTTCTATTGTTGTCTTTCCAATAATACCACATATCCTTATGCAGACTCTTGGTGGAGTGCTTTACGAAGTATTGTCTTATTGGGGAAGCCATTCGGCATTTTCGTGCTTTAAGAAACCACCCAGGCGGGATGAAAGTCTTATATAATGAGGGAAATTTTGGGGATCCGCTTTCTCTTTTTCTTCGAGCTTTATGCAGAGACGGTATACATATAAAAAATATTGCCTCGTCTGTCTACTTTAACACTCTGCACGCATATGAATTATTACAGTCAACTTACCCCAACACTTTGCTATTATGGACATGGCATCTACCACAGTTTAGCATGCAATAAGGCCTTTTGGTTAAAAGATTCGCCCTTCTGTAGCGGTTATGTGCTGTAAATGGTGACTGTTATGTGGAAATCATGAATTTGGCATTTTTAATTGGGTATAAAATTAAATGTAAGCCATAATGTGATAAAAGGTTAGTTTAACTCGTCTTTTAGCTTCAGACAAGATAAGTAGTTGACGTTCACAACTGCACATTCCAAAAGCTCAAGTCTCAAGTTGTCATGGGCCCATTGCCTTAAACTGTTAGAAGGGCCATGTCCTCGTGTCTTAAACACTTTCTTGAGCAGGTGTATTTGTGCTTTGAACCAGGAAGAATTGTTGAGCTGCTTGAAGCTTTGGAGGCAATGGCCAATGATAATCAGACTATTGCACCAAGGGCTATGATACATAGCAGGAAATACCGAACACTGGTGAGCTCTTGGATTGAACCACTAGACGAGGAAGCTGAGCATGGATTTGAGATTGACTACATTGCAAGGTCGTCTTCTGATCAACACTAAAGCATATATTTTGAAATATTTACATAAAATTGCATGAGCAATGCTCTAGATATGTTTACACCATTCCCATTTCCTCTTAGGCATGTGTTTGCTTCTCACAGGTATGTAGCAGAGGGAGGATTAACAGGCGAACGGAAACGGTGGGTTCCACGCCGAGGAAAAGCTCCCCTTGATCCTGATGCAGAAGGTTTTGCTTATTCAAATCCGATGGAGACATCCTTCAAACAACGGTGTCTTGAAAACTGGAAGATCCATCACCGAAAGCTTTTAAAGGTTTTACAAAATGAGGGAATTGGAGTATTAGGCAATGTTTCTCAATCAGACCATATACGGGTAGTGGAGAGATTGAAGAAAATCATTAAGGGTCCTGATCAGAATGCTCTCAAGCCAAAAGCTGCCAGCAAGATGCTAGTCTCTGAACTCAAGGAGGAACTAGAAGCTCAAGACCTGCCGACAGATGGTACAAGACAAGTGCTTTACCAACGGGTACAAAAAGCAAGGAGGATAAATCGTTCTCGTGGTCGACCACTTTGGGTTCCTCCCGTTGAAGAGGAGGAGGAGGAGGTACGTTGGCTGATGATATATTGCTATGATTTTTTATAATAGCAAATGACTAAAATGATGACACAGGCTGTAGATAAAATGTTATGTTGTAAATAGAGTTGTGCCATTAGTTCCCAATTCCAATGTAGGCATTTCAAAGTCATTCCTGATTTTGAGCTCTCTCATAAACATGGCCGAGGAATGCTTAATTTCTGTTTTTCTGGAATCTTATTTTTTCCTTAGGTTAGACAGATTACTGATGTTTTCATGGAAATTTTCTAGGATAACTCCCACCATTTTATACGCGTTATCTTGGCTATATTCTTAAAAAATTTATGAATTTGTATCAGCATTAGTAATTGATCCATTGAATGTTAGGAGTGTCTCTTCAGAGAGGGAACTGTTCTAATAAAAAGGATGCGATGATTGTTGTGTGCTTGGTTCTCCTTTAAACACGTTTTGATTGATGGTTAATGTTAGTTTGCGTTTTTTGTCAGATTGATGAAGAATTGGATGAACTTATTTCACGAATCAAGCTGGAAGAAGGAAATACTGAATTCTGGAAAAAAAGATTTCTTGGAGAAGGGTTGATTGATGTGCCTGCTAAGCATGTAGCAGTAGAAGACAGTGCCAATTCAGAATTGCTGGACGATGTTGGTGCAGATGCATCAGAAGATTTGAAAGAAGGAGAAGATGACGAGGTTGATGAAGAGGAAGAGGAGGTTGAAGCTGAGCCTGAAGTTGAGGTTGAACAGAGTGAGGGTCCAGTTGGGGAAAGGGCTGTCAAGGCCAAGGAAGTGGAATCCAAAAAGCCCGTCCAAATGATAGGAGTACAGTTGCTCAAGGATACAGACCAAACAACCTCCACCTCAAGAAAATCAAGAAGAAGAGCTCGGGCATCAGTCGAGGTTGCACATTTGTATTCTGTCTTTTGGCACTATAGAGTAGATCTGATTTCTTGCTAATGAACCTTCAGGACGATGCTGATGATGACTGGTTTCCGGAGGATATACACGAGGCTTTAAAGGAGATGAGAAATAGAAAGATATTTGAAGTGTCAGATATGTACACTATTGCAGATGCATGGGGATGGACATGGGAGAGAGAAATCAAGAAGAGAGTGCCTCGAAAATGGTCTCAAGAATGGGAAGTTGACCTAGCTGTGAAAATAATGCAGAAGGTAACTCTTTGTATTTCATCCTTATTTTGTAGTTCCCAAAAATATTTTTCATCTTGATGTGTCTTTGTTTCTTTAATTTTCATTAGAGTCCATTGTTGTCTTTTTTCTCATATATTGAATTGAAATGAGAGTAAATATGCAATCGCTGTAGGTGATTGAGTTGGGTGGAACTCCTACAATTGGAGATTGTGCCATGATACTACGTGCAGCTATACGGGCTCCATTGCCCTCAGCCATTTTGAAGATTTTACAAACAACTCACAGTCTAGGTTATGTGTTTGGAAGGTAAAATCTGTTCGATTGGCAATCTGCTTTAAGGTCTTCCGGCCAAGAATTGCTGGAAGACCTATCTGCAAATTATTATCTTATTTTATTATCAGTTCAACTAATTAAATAATGAGGACATAGTCTTAGAGAATTCAAACTGTTGCGGCTGCAAGAATGCAAGTTTGCCTATTAGATTCTTGGGATGTTATTCCCCTTTTAAATCTTTTAGGGTTCATCTTGAAAACCACTTTCCCGTTCATCAAAAGATAAAATATGTTGAAAGCATCATGTAACAATGACACACAACCTTTTACATGTTCATCTTGATCCATTTTTTGCAGTCAGCATAGTGAGATTTGTTAACTGCCTAGCATCTCTAGTTGCTAGTTTTGGCATAGTCGCATGCATTAGTGATTCATTTCTTGCATTATGCAGCCCTGTATACGATGAAGTTATCTCCCTCTGCATTGATCTTAGAGAAACAGATGCAGCCATTGCCATAGTTGCTGACATGGAGACTACTGGAGTTAAAGTTTCAGATCAAACTCTGGATAAAGTACTTGCTTCTAGGCAAGGCAGTGGAGGAAGCGACCCTGATCGTTTCGAAGACTACACATAAGAGTTTCATTTAAAGAACAGAGTTTCGATTCAAGCTACGTATTGCGACATAGTTACAGGTTTTGGCATGGTGCAAACTGGTGCAACCATCTCAATTCTGGCGTCCGAAACTATTAACAGCTCTTCCCCAGTTCTACTGAACACTAAACCTGAGCTTATACTGCAACGAAGAAAGAAGAAGAGAAGTTAATTTATTCCAGACCTGAAGTCATTGGGAATTGGTCGTAGTTGGTATCTACTGTAATTTAGTGTACTGCGCAAAAAGTTTTGTGGTGCTAATGTCATGCTTCCTAATTGTCGTTAGAGAACAAGAAAAATAAGGATCGTTGAGGTTAATTGTGCCAAACTGACATGTCTTTGCTATTTTCAAAAATAATTTTAACTTTATAATTTATTAAACCTCTTGGAAGACAGATGATAAAATTAGATGACAATTTTAATTATATGCAGGCAAAATTGAAGGCGGAGATAAGTATTTTTCCACGTGCCCTCACATGCTTACAGTTTGACCTTACCCCGTCCCCCTTATGATTTGGATCTTCTGTACCTGTCACCAACATAACACACCAAGCCTCTTGCCACCGCATCACTATAGTCTTAAATACCGACTGGTCTTACACTATATATGACAAACCTTTTTCAAAATCTAGTACAATTTAGGCCTTCGTAATATTTTAATTCATACTTGATTTTTTAATTTAAAATTTTTACAAAATCTACATTTTTAAAAAAAAATACTTCATTTTAACGAGCATTTTATTAAATACTAATGACAAAATGTTATTAATGTCCAATAAAATATTTTATTCATAATTTAAAATTTAATTAAACCTAATTTGACCCAGTTGAACTACCCCCCCCCGTACTAGCTATAAATTTGGTAATGGTAATCGCCACATTATTTTAAACTATAACTTTCACCACGTTGATAACGCCTAAGGACTAGGGAAAGTGGGAAACTGACATGATCCTGAAATAAAACCTCTACACTAAAAATATTTACTTGAAAAAATGATAAAATCTAAAAAATATTTGTTTGCCCGAGTTTTTTTAGTAACTATGCAAGCAAAAAATCAAATTCTACGAAAGGTAGCTCTACAAATGATCATCCAATCAGGGAGTGACAAGTTTATCATAAAAACAAAAGAAAATTGAAGAGAAACACTGACACAATGGATTTTACACGAGCAATAAGTCGATGAGCAAGATCAATTCTGTGCAAAAAAAAAATATTTACTAAAAAAAAGCTGCACCTTCTTGACTATGATTTTACTTGTGTGGATTAGTATTCTAGTAATATCTAAGGATCCAACCTGCAAGATGTAAGATACAAATGATCACAATGCAAATACTACATATTTAATGTAAATTCCAAGATCCAATTGCATTTACTGACTACTGTCATATGCTTTAGAACACTCAAAATCTACTCACGAAAGTCAGAACTACGTGAAACCTAAGGCTCATCATGACAAGGAAAATGCAGAAATAAGAACTAGAATAAAAGCTTACCAATTAATTACTTCTTTGATGCCACTGTAAAAAAGGATGCTAAGATCTGCCACAAAAGTACAGTTTGCAAGCTAATGTCATTTGCCTTTCCCACGTTTCTTTGTGCTAGCACAATCAGAACAGAACCACTTTCCTTTTGGATGCTCTTCTAAACCAACACACCCGAAGTGGAACCATTCAATTTTGCACTACAATAAGGCATGTGGCAAAATCATCTATTTAATAACCAGATTGATATTTTTCCATCAGGTCTGAAATAAATCTTGTAAAAAACAATGAAAAAAAATGCATAAATTGGTAAAAAAAAACATAATTACAAACAGTAATACTTACAGCAGGATTGTCACAGGCTACCATCTCCCCATAACTAACTTGATTGCAAACACAATAAGTTGGTTCATTTGGATCCACAGGAAGATCTAATTGCAGGCCCAAGGAATGTAGTTTAGGGGCATCAGCTGCCTCAGCCATACGTGTTCTGCTAAATGCAAAGGATTTGATAAGGGAACTTGCAAAAAGGCAAAAGGTAGTACAACAATTCATCAGATTAGAACACCCAAATTCTAAGAGACAGGAGAACTGGTAGTGGATTTCAGCATAAAAACCTTCAATACTCAAATGCAGGACCAACCGAATTCAAACATCCAAATATGAATTGAATCTCAAAGCCATTCCCCACTCAACATTTCCCCTAAACTAATATCAAGTAAATTAGACCACAAAATTGGACTTGCACTGAACTGACCATATCACAAATGACAAGCATTCAAACTTTGACTAAAGAATCTCAATGAAAAGACATAAGTACTTGGATTTGAACATTGCCCATGACTAAAGAAAGATGACAACCCTACTTTCAGGACAATAACAATATAAAAAGTTTTCTATTATGGTGGGAAAGTAAACTAAATTTATCGGATAAGTGCCATGAACTGTAAATTCGACTATCCAAAAATTTGCCAAAGTTCATTTTTACTCAGATATAACAAGAATGTTCAGAGAATACATACTTGTACTTCTTTCTGAGACCTCTACCGGTTTTTGAATTGGTGTTATTGGCCTCAGCATTTAAAGAAGCATCCCCAGTAGCAGCTGCAATCTCTCCTGTAAAGACCAAAGAAAGAATGTACCAACCATGATTTAAAAAAATTTATAAAAGCAATATTATTTTGGAACTTGTATAAGCAAGTCTAGACTGACTAAAATAATTATGTAACTTTACTAAACAATCACCTCTCCGAATGACTTCACATTTTTTCAAGTACTCATCAAGCTGTTGAATTTGTCGATCTACCTATGCAACAGAAACAGTTTGTTTTCGCAACAATTTCAGAAAATAGTTCCCTAAAATCTTAAGATGATAACAACTATTACATATAGGTCCTAATTAATGTAAAAATCAATTGGTGCACATCATCGCAAATTGTTTACCACATCGTAAGCAGTTAAAGCCAAAGCCACTTTCTCATCAGAAATCTGTACGCAGTGTTTCATCTCATCAAGGGCTTCATCGGAAAACCTAGTGCACGAGCTATCAGATTTAATACCGCCGCACTGAATTCCTTTCTCTATTTCCTCTATCTCTTGTTCACATCGTTGTTCATTCTGTCTTTGGAGAACTGTCGACAGCATAAAAAATGTAAAAAAAACAATTCCTACTTTTAAGCAGTAAATTATTAGCTCATATATAGCAACACATGCCAAGTCTACTAAAGCATACAAGACGAAAGTTATTAACTTCAAACTCAAAGAGGCATAATGTCAAGTGAATCAGCCCGAATAACAAAAAAAAAAAAAAAAATTCTGCGCTCAATGCTTCAACCTACATTGAACAGAGCCACTGCCTGTCATGAACATCCAACTTCGCCCGATATATATCCGAGTACAACATTAAAGGAAAAGTTCACAAGAAAAGAATTAATATATATATATATATATATATATATATATATATTAATGTACTATACAACATCAACTAAGAAAGAACCAACATATACCTCACAGTATACATATACTTCTAATAAAAATCTTACCTAGCAAACTGTCGTCTAGATCCCTCATGACAGAATAGTGACGTTGCAGCAATACAGGCAACGATTCCAGACCTAACCAGGCAATGCGATAAAAGAATAGTATGATAAAAAATATACAAACTCACCATCAACGAACCAGTCAATTTTTTAAAAAAAAAAAAGAAAAGAAAAAGAAACAGCCAATCAATCAAACAAAAATAATAACTACAACAGCAATTAGTTGAGGACTTCAAGTAGGAGCATCAAGATTCCTAAATTTTGTTCAAGAAGAAGAACCACAAAGACGAATTTGGAGAAAACTTACCGGATTGAAAATCTTCCAGAAAAGTCATATTGTTGGGAGGTTGAAATCGTGTCGCCACCTCGATAATTCGTCTCCGGTCACTCTGAAGTTGCAAATCAAACGCTCCCGCGCTTTTTTTTTTCGACGTAACCCTCCCGCGTTTTTTATGGGCAATGCAACAGAAACCCTAACAAGGCCCGTTTTGGAGATCTTATGATCGAATTTCATTAATAAAAGTCAGTTTGTCTGGTTGACAAAAAAAAATAATTTTTTAAAAAGTAAAATAAAATAATATAAAAATTTTAAATATTTTTTAATTTATATATTTAGTTAGTAAAAAATTAAGATAAAAATAAAATATTTTCTTCCACCGTGTGTCTCCCAAAATTTTCCTTGATTTTTTCTTTTGCTTTTTGTAAGAAAAAACTACTTCATCAATTTTTTAAATAAACCTACTTTGATTGAAAATTTTCAATCTCCAAATGTCAATCAAAATAAAAGAAAATTTTCAAAAATATAATAAAAATGTCTCTCTGAGAGTGTCATGGGTTCAAGCTCGAATCCCGCTAATATGAATTTCTAAAAAGTAAATAATAATAATTATATTATTTTTCACTATAAAAGGTCACGAGTTTAAATTCAACTAATCTTAATTTTAATACTAATAAGAATTTATGTAATTATCTTGAAAAAAATATAATTAAAAAAATCAAATAATTATAATTCATCTTTTCATACAAATAAGATATATTCTTAAAAGTCAATCATAATCTATATTTAATATATTAAATTATTATAATTCATCTCTTTATTAAATAGAAGTTTATGTATGAAATTAAAATTTATCATGCATAAGTTGCGCAGGGCGTAACATCTATATATAGAAGGAAAGACACCGTCTAAGCTCTATAATTAAAATGAACATATGAGACTAATCTAACAATTTTATGATTGAAGTGATTCTATTAGGAAGGATTGATGTACAAGGATTTTTAATTCCTATTAGTAAGGTTGCTAAATAAGTGAGCGAGCCGAACTCAACTCATGTTTGAACTCGACTCGAATAGTTCGAAGTTCGTTCGAATTTGGCTCAAGATCGAATGAGTTTTTAACATATATAGTCGAAACCGACTCGAATATTTTTTATAGTGTTTGAATTTGATTCGAGCCAGAATATAGCTAAAATGTTTAATTTTGACAGTTCGTTCATAAGCTTGATTATAAAGTTCAAAAACGGCTCGATTACCATTTGTGAGCTCGATATGAAAGTTAAAAATATCTTACTTAAAATATGAGAATGGCCAATGTAAAAACCTACGATCTAAGCTATTACACCACATTGTGAATATTGTATATAAATAAATATAACTAGTTATATTTAAACTTATTAATATATATATAAAGACTATCCTAATCGGGGCAGATAATATTTTTGTTTCAAATTTTAATCCAAATCGTTCGAGTATAAAGACGACCCAAATTTAATAAAAAAAATAAATAATAAAAAATAAACTGCCCCTACCTTCACTATTATTTAGTATGTAGTTAATAATAATATTTATTTATGATTTTAAATATATTTTGAATAGATAAGTGATATTATGTATATTATTATATTATTTTATCGAGTCGAGCTACAACTCAATTTCAAATCGAGATCGAGTTATAACCAAATTGAGTCGAGTTAAACAGTATCTTGCTCAAAGTTGACTTATAAGATTCGAATTATAACTAAACCGAACACAAGATACTCGCGAACTAACTCTCTCAATTAGTAACCTTTCCTATTAATAGGGGGGGAAAGCACCACAAAGCGGGTCAGGATTGGCCATGGCTATGATTCCAATTATGATTTTTGCAACTACAATTATGGAAACTCCGTTGAGAAACAAATATTACTTTCATATCAGAGAAGATATAGATGTTATTATTATACCATAACAAAGGAAAACGATGAACTTTATTTGTCAAGAGTCTGATTACTATATTGTCTTTTATTAATTCATCTAAATTTCTACGCATCTCTTATTATTATTTTACAATTTCACCCTCTCTTATTTAGAATGTCTATATACCTGATTTCAGTCGTTGATGTAATTCAATAGTCTATATTATTTTTCCTAAAAAACTTATCAAAATTCATTAAAAAATTTAAAAATCGTGAGTCTGGCCAAAGACCACATGTCCTTATTTTTTATTTTAAGCAGGCTAAATTACTCACAACCACGTGAGATATGTGGGCAACAATATTTTTTTTCTAAACATAATAATTGTTAACTATATTATCATTATATATTTTAATTTATATCAATAAATTTTTTTATTTAGTTATTTGAAGGAGGTTAAATGTTATTTGAGTTGAATTAGATAACATATTTAGTTTAAAACCTTTATTTTTTAATAAATAATAATTATTTATAAACACATGATAAATTAAATATTGAATTAGATTTTTCAATATTAATTACATTTAATTAATATATTCATGATAAGAATGGATGAAAATTGCATAATTATACTAATAAATACAATAATTTCCATAGTTTAAATAATTTCCCTAAGTTGTATTGATTGACGAATAGAAATATGCATACATATTATTTTTACTATAAAAATTGAATATACATGAACTACAAATCATATAGATTATATAACTTCTATTTGGAGCATTTTAGTGTAGCCACCATTTGAAATATATAATGATAACTATAAAAATAAATAATTATGGTACCGATAAATTTTCAAAGTCCATTACTTTAACCCTTTATCTTAATTATCACAATAATTTTAATAAAAATTAATTTCAAAATATCATTAAACTAATATATTTTAAAAAAACTAAAAATAAATTATATTAAAATCAAATAAAAATAAAACTCATCAACATGTTACACATACACTCTACCATTCATACATATAAACCTTATAAACCTGATATATATGACCCAAAATATTTAAAATTAAAATTATAACTCACAAACTACGTACGTACAGCAAATCTTAATTTTTCCTACAATGAATTAGTTTTGTTCTATCTCCAAACATTTAATTACACTGACAATTTATCAAACGTGAGTTCTAGATATTCATCGTCCCCCAGTGCATACTCAACTCAATTGCTTGGTTGAGAAGCGCCACCAAATACTGTCAAGTCTTTTAGAACTATTTTGCTTGGAAACTATATGCGGTCTATCGACAAGTGCTTATATATTACGATGATGGCGATATTAATAGTATTACTGACTGGATAAATGATACCATTCCAAGAAAACAACAATTCGCGTCCCATCTAACAAAACAATTTGCTTCCAGTTGAATGGATTGAGAAATCAATGGTCTGTCACATTCTGTACGCCGATGTTGAAACTAGAAAGATGCAACAAAACTTTTTTTTTCAGTCAACCAAGGAGTAGAGTTCTGTCGGTAGCTTCTTGCAACAAAGCCAAATTAATGACATTAGAACCCTGAAGTACGAATCGAACTAGCGAGGAAAGTTACCGTCCCATATTTATGCAACAGCTGAAATCATGCCTGCCTTCTATTCTTGCTATGCTACAACGAATGCACTCTGCGAAAAATGAGTAAAATCCGAGATGCATGGCCTTAATAATCCATGCCACCCATGCCTGCACCCGTTGCCGGAGCCTCCTTTTCGTCTTTGGGGAGCTCCACAACGACAGCTTCGGTGGTGGTCATCAGCGAGGACACGCTGCAGTACAAACATGAATACAAACCTCAGCATTTGAACTATCATAACAGCATTGAATATAGTATTATCTTCGATGTTATATACATATAGTAGAACTACAAGTACCAACATTTTCTCTCCCAACATTATCATTGTAGAACTGTCAAAAGGATCTGAGCAATAGAAAGTAATTATAGCATACCTGGCAGCGTCCACCAAAGCAGTTCTAATCACTTTCAATGGGTCAATGATACCAGCTTTCACCATGTCGACATACTCACCTGCTCAGAGAGAGGTAGTAGTTTTCTTTTATTTCTGGTTTAGGGTTTGAGTTTATTATTATCGGAATGAAGCAAGCATAAGGGCAATGCCAGACAGACCTTTAGCGGCATCATAACCAAGGTCAGGATTTTCCTGTTCCAAGAGCTTGCCAACAACAACGGCCCCCTCTACTCCAGCATTGCTAGCAATAGTAAGCACTGGAGTCTGCACGTACAGGGAGCTTTCCAATAATCACAAAACTAAACGAAAAAACTAATTATGTTCGGATAAAGGAAAGAAACATAACCTTGAGAGCATTCTGAATAATTTGTACACCTATCTTCTGATCAAAGTTAGCAGTATGCAATTTATCAAGCTCCTTAGAAGCATACAGAAGAGCAACACCACCTCCAGGTACTATACCCTCTTCAACAGCTGCCTTCGTCGCATTCAAAGCATCAGTAACCCTGTCTTTCTTCTCACCAACTTCTGCTTCACTTGCTCCACCAATCTGACAAAGTCACCAGTCAATAGAAGACTGCAGCATGCTCCTAAAAGTATCAAAAGACAGACAAAGTACCTTGAGAACAGCAACACCTCCAGAGAGTTTAGCCAACCTTTCCTGCAACTTCTCTTTGTCGTAGTCTGAAGTGCTATTCTCTATACTAGCCCTCAACTGTCAAAATATTGAGTTGCGACAGTTGAGAAAATTAACAAGCATACTGCAAGGAGATCTTACAAATGCCTCCAGAGAACAGATAGGCACATACCTGCTCACACCTTTCCTCGATGGATTTCTTCTCACCAGCTCCATCAAGAATCACCGTATCATCTTTTGATATTGTCACCTAATGACATGTTCAAAAAATGCTCCTCAAGCACTCGTCAATACAACAACAAAATATAAAAACTTAAATGTATCATACCTTCTTGCATGTGCCCAACACATCCAAATCAACCTTCTCCAAATTCATGCCAAGTTCGTCTGTTACAACCTGAACACAAGGATTAATAAGTAAATAAAATGGTGAAGATTGGTAGCTAGGATAAGTAAATCAAATGGTGAAAATTGGTAACTAGGATAATTGGATACGCTTGTATATTAAAAAACCTCCGTACATGGCCCCCAGTTAAAGTAGCGAGATCCTGCAGGTTAGCTTTTCTGTTTTCACCAAACCCAGGTGCCTTGATACAGCAGACCTGCTCACGCAGCAAATTTAAACATTTTCCACAAAATAATATCGAAATGATGATCCATTTAGATGCATATGTTAGACACAGTAATCTACAATTTGTCACCTTAATTCCTGCTCGAAGTTTATTCAAGATCAAAGTTGCCAAGGCATCGCTTTCAACATCTTCAGCAACAATCAGTAAGGGTCTTTGCCTCTGAACAACCAGGATACAAAGAGGTCATGGCCATAAACAAAAACACCAATTCCCAAAGAATGCTAGAAATGTAATTACCTTCAGGGCTAACTCCAACACTTTTACCACAGCATTAATGTTGGAAATCTTTTTCTCGTGCACCAAAATTAGTGGATCTTCAAGTTCCTGTTTTGAAACATATTTCATCCCACAACACAAAAAATTCAGAGACAAGTAACTTGGCGTACTGTCTCTTTGGAGGTGATAAACTAAAACAAGAAAAAAAATATACTCACACATTTCTGAGTCTTTGGGTTCGTGATGAAATAGGGAGAGATGTAGCCACGATCTAATTTCATTCCCTCAACAACTTCCAACTCATTGTACAGAGTCTTGCCATCCTGAAGTACAGACAGAAAAAAAAATGTTAAATTGTTCATCAAATATGTAGCCAAAAGATAATTTACGGTCCAACAGTCTCTTAGTGCATTCACAAATACAAAGGAAATTATCACAGGCTAGGCACCTAACAATCCTTAAAAAATTTATGAAAATAGGACAAACAAAAATCAAAGAAGAAAACCTGGCATGTCTAAGACATTTTAGAAGGAAGTCAAACAAGAAAAAATACTCCGCGTTCGAATACTTTCAAAATAAAGATAATAAACATCCTTGAATCGAGCAAGACAATACTTACAGCTATAGTGATAACTCCTTCTTTGCCAACTTTTTCCATGGCTTTTGCAATCAGCTCACCAATCTCCCTTTCTCCATTAGATGAGATAGTCCCAACCTACAGTAAAACCACAAATGTAAGCATTAGGGAACAAAAACAACAAACACCATATGCCCGACAGCTGGAAGAATCAAATATAACTAGTAAGACAACCTCCATTGTTTGATTGAAACCTATCACTTCTACCTTCATAGGCCCATGACTGACAAAATCATCAGAAGATCAGTGGTGTAAACAATACGAACCTGTGCTATTTCTTCAGATGTGCTGATCATTCGCGTTCGACTTTTCAAATTGGTCACTACTGCATCAATAGCCATTGTAATGCCACGCCTCAAATCCATTGCATTCATCCCTGCAGCAACAGACTTGCACCCTTCGGCAAATATGGCACGAGTAAGGATGGTGGCACATGTAGTACCTGCACAAACAGCAACCAGCTTAGGAACAAGTAACCAAATATGGCGATACACTATACTCACTGACATAAATGACGGAACAATATAACTATCACGTATAGAAATTTAGAACAGGAATATAAAAAAGAGACGTGAATCACTTTTTTTTTTCCCCATAAAGACATGATAACTAACCGTCTCCCGCCACATCATTGGTAGCATTAGCCACTTGCTTCACAAGACTGGCTCCCATATTCTTCACCCTGTCTTTAAATTCAATGCTCTTTGCAACCGTCACACCATCTTTGGTGACCTTAGGAGCGCCAAAGCTCTGTTCAATCACAACATTCCTACCCTATACACAAGTAACCAAAAAGATAATGCTTTAGATCGATCAAGTACAAAGTAATCGGACATACAAAAAATCAGCAAAGCATATCATCAAGAGAAAACAACATAGCTATGGCAATAATCGGGTATAAATAAAGGCAACAAAATGGTCCAATGACAAGAACTAATAATGACAGAGCAGAATTATAAAATAAAATAAAATAAAATGCTAGAAAATAAGGGGAAAAAATGCAATCTTGATAGCAGTAAGTAACTTAGGTAACAATGATTGGAAAAAGCGAATTGCGTTACCTTCGGCCCCATGGTAACCCTCACAGCATCAGCAAGTTCCTCCACGCCCTTGAGCATCAAGGCCCTGGCATCCACTCCAAATCTGATATCCTTCGCCGCATAGTTCCTGCTCCATCCCAAGCGACCACCAATCTAATCACCAAAGAAACAAAAAGAACCCACCATCAAACACCACACTCCTCAACAACAATCATCAGAACCACCCCTACAAAAAAAAAAACCCACAACCAAACAACCAACAGCAGGCACCAACCTGCTGAGCGCCACTCCTACCAAGCCTGCGAATCAGAAAGAGAAGACAATGAGGCAAAGATTCAAACAACACAAAACAGCACAAGAAACCAAACATATTTATTTTTTTTTAAAAAAAAGACAAGCAAAGAACGAAATGGTTACCTGGCCTTGGAGGCTAGGGAGGCAGCGGCGCGATACATAGTTGGGAGAAGAAGCAGAGGAAAAGAAACAACAACAAGAACAACAAAGGTAGGTATTAAGGAATGAGAGGGAGGAGGAAGAGTCCGGAAGGAAGATGGGGTTTTGAGAGAGTTGTGTAGGGTTTTAGGCTTTTAGCAGCAACGACTTCGTTTTCTGACGGCTGCACCTTTGGAGCCGTCGGTGTCTTATTTTGGGCCCAACACATCTCAGCCCTCTATTAGCTCCCCAAAATTCTTCAAAAATGGTTTTTTTTTTCTGTTTGGAAAACAGTGAGATAATTCAAAATCGATCTATCTTATTTCTCAAGTTCTTGTTCATACTTCATTGGGCTGTTAATTTTTAAAATTTCGAGCCAAGATGAGGAGCTAGTTTGGGTTTGATTACGCTTATTGCCGAGTCGAGTTGACATTTACTCGGCATAATTATCGCCCCTTTATTTTAGTTAAGCCCTGTTGGAATTCAAGTTCAAACCAGCTTGGTTTGATCCAAGTACGAAGAGTTGAAATACTTACTGTCTGAATTCTGAGCGACCAATGCCTATATTGTAGAATTCCAAGGAGTAACAGAACACTGTCGTATGCATCGCTTGTTGCGTCGTAGACACATTTTTCATAATCTTATAAACTTGGAAAATGGTGAGCAATGAAGTGAACGTCACAAATGAGGGAGAGTCGCAATATTTTCACTCCAAAACTCTCAGGGCTGGCGAGTTATTAGTGAAAAATTGTGGGTAACTTACACCTCTCACTCTGTTTCACAAATTTCATACTTTTCATCAACTAATTCACGGGAAAAAAGAACCACTATCAGAAACTAACATTAATTTGAGATTTTTCATAAACAATACAAAGTTCTAGCATAAGACCCACCAATTGCGAAAGAAATCCACAACTGGAAATTAGTAATGTGAATTCCACTAAGTTCAGAATTTTCATCAACCGTACAAGTTGCGTATAGTCTTATAAATATACGAGAAAAAGATACATCAACATGATAAAAAACACCCCACCATTGGAAAATCACATTGCGATGCATTCAAGGATACATGGGCAATACATCGCAAACTCCCAACTCAATCTAAATTACCAAAAAAAATCGATTTAACCCGTAAAAAGCAAAGACATTACACATTTACATATGCACAAGGGTTCATCACAGCAGAAAAAAGAAAAAAAAAACTACCATTTCTTTAACCATCATTATTATCAATCTTGGTACCAGATCTGGCCTGTGATATTCGATTGGCATAGATGGTTACAAGCCGCAGCTGAGTACTTCTCAGACGCTCCAAATATGGTAGGAAAGCCTTACCAAGCAAAATATATGTCTACCAAGCAGGATACAACAGTCTGCAACAAGGCCATGAGATGTGAACATAAAAGCAACACACAAAAAAACAATTAAAAATACAAACTCGAACCTTGCGTGCATCAGCATTCTGGCTCCCAAATGCATCAAAAAGTGCAAGCAAAAATGAAGGCAACTTAGACATCAGTTCTTGTGAAAGCCGACCAACAAGCTGAGGTGCAACAGAAGGCTCAACCAGCATTACAAAAAATATACTTTAAAGATAATGTCCTACAGAAATGGCCACTGCATGAATCCCTTCATGTGCAGCAGGCAAGGATTAACCTGATAAGAATGTAATTTTGTTTATGAGGGCATTTTCAAAAGAAATGTCCAGAGGAAATCCTCAACCATTAATGAGTTGAAGCATAACAAGTATATCGTGATATTATATCCACCAATAATTGTGGCCCTTGCGATATCAAAAATCTCCTAAATGAAACAGCTTTAATTTTTGCAATGCATATATAGGTATCAATGGCTGAGGGAGCAGATAATACAAGAGATGTGTTGGAGATATCCAAAAATTTTTTGGAAGTGTTAAAACTACCTCGTATACGATAATATTGGTAATAACATATTATGTAAAATTAACAAAAAATATTGTTAAAACAAAGATAATATCACAACATATTATGAATATGGATCATCCAAATAATAGATTATACTACAATATGAATGATATAATATCAATTGCAATAAAGAAATGTAGTTACTAATGTGGAACATACTACACAAAAACACAGGAGGGGTGTGAACATATACTTAAAAATCATCCGAGTTGTATGTATTTTACAAAGAATACATCTATTTTCATCTTTTTTGTCGAGAGGGAACTTTGATACTAGCAACTTTCACAATATAAGCTAGAATCGCATTTTTAAACCCGTGAGATCTCATAAATTAGCAAGACTTCAAATACCTACTAGGATAAGATCCAATATACAAGTAGGGTGCATGTTAGGATAGTATTAGGATACATTAAATTTAGTAGATTTTAATACTTAGTTGAGTCTGTCAATACAACTCTTAAACGGGGCTCATGGTTTATTAATGGTTGAAGTTACTTAAATACATAGACGATGTAATCCTCAAGTGGGTTTATGGTCTAGCCCCGCTTGTATTCTCTCTATTGAAGGAATCAATCAAAAAAATAGTGTTTAGTTTCATTGAGACAGGAGATCTCCAACTCACCTAAATCGAAAATGATAATTTTGATTTGTCCCCAAGACAGGTGATCTCCAACTCACCTAAATTGAGACTAGCACCTTCAATCTTTGTTTGTTCTGACAAGAGTTCTGCACAATTTCACCATAAAATCATACCCAACCACATCAAACCATAAGTCCCTTTGCGAGTTACATTGACCGTCTAATACAATAAAGACTAAAGTAAATATCAAAATCTACTAAATATAACATATTCTAATAGTGTGTCTATGGTTAACCACTTTTGAAGTTATGGCTTGAGCCCATCAATTTCCACTTGGGCTGGGTCATTAAAAATGTAATTAGAGCTAACCCGAGACAATATTGGACGATGGGCTAGATTGGATTATAAACATCAGCTAAAGCCGACACGTCGAGGAAAGGAATTCCAATGATAGAATTTCCTGAGGTTGGTGGAAAATAAGATACCCCAAATTCATCTCACATCATTCCAATGATAGAATTTCCCGAAGTTGGTAGAATATAAAATACCCCAAATTCGCCTCACATCAAATACTTCCTAAGGTAAATCTGGTGTATTAGTGACGGTATCTTTAACTTGGTATAACCACTTTTAAGAAACGACTTAGGCCCATTAGTTCGTAATTACGCAGAATCATTACAAAACCCTTAGAATGTAGTATCGGTCTTTCGGATATTTATGAGGTTAATAATGTAGGCTTGGTTAAGTTTTTTGGTAAGTGATGTCTAAAAGTTTGTAGGTCAAGTAGACACATAGGGTTTATAATTAGGGAAGCTCTACATGGTTTGTGTGCCCTGATTATGGATCTTGTGCTTGGAATATCATCATTTTTATTAGAGAAAAGCTTGTTCATCTCTATTTCTATAGAATTAGCAACGTAAGGAGCACACTCTCCCTACCCCTCATCCTAAGGTTTAGCAATAATATAATAGATAAAACTTGGTGGGAATACTTCTCATAAAAGAACTCTTTCCAAAGCATCCCATGACACACTCTTGTCTAGTCCAAACTTAGAACAAATTGTCATGCTTTTATTCCTTATTTGGTCACATCTAATGGGGTTTTAACTAGACAACCATTAAAAGAGATGTATTTACCCTGAAAGAGTTGCTCTCTCTATGAGGCAAGCCTTAAGTTTAGAGACCACCTATTCTTTTAGTGCTCTTCTAGCGAGTGAGTTTGACATCTTATTGTTCAAAAATGTCATATGCTTCACCAAATCAACTTTTTAATGATGAGGTTAGATGGCTTCTTACTTTTCACTCCCATATCAAGCATGCAAGTCTCCTCCCCTATAAGCCTCTTTTTGTTAACTACATCTCTTCTATCTAGTGTGAGAGCAAGGATCTTCAACGACCTAAAAAATGCATTATGACTCATTAACATCCTCCATTATCCCACAAGTCCAGCTTGCCTCAGAAGTTTTTGAATTACATTGACCATTGTCTCCTTTCAAACTTTTGGATATAACTACTTAAGCGCTATCCTAGAGTACTTGTTCTTCTCTTAGCTTTGAGATTGTTGTTATCTTCGCTTTGTAATAATTTCTCCTATGGGGAGTTTTAATAAAATTTTATCATATAAAAAAAAGAAGTGAGGTGTCATCAAGGTTTTCTATTGGAGACATATTGGAGATATGTCGGAGATATATCAAAGATATTTGGAAATTAGCCCACCCTTAATAGAAATATGCATGCAATGGCAGCCTCCTCTCCCACCCCTACCCATTCATCATCAAGGCATTGGCAGCAGAGGTGCACAAGACATTGCTGCTGTTATCATTGGGGGAGCACCTCCCTTGCCCAACCCATTACCCACCCATAGACACCTCCGTCATCGCCTCTCCCCTTGCCCTTTTCCCCCACTCGCTTCCCACTTCTGCTATTTTGGACATGTCGGCATATCGACCTTATCGGAGGCAATTATATCACAGGCAACTTTCACCCACTTGCTGATATTGGCATGTTGGCGACGTAACATCGTCAACATATTGCAATATTGAAAACCTCGGGCGTCGTCAACACTATTGCCAACACATCTCATATTAAGGTAATAGAGATATTGGCCTTCAACATCATTTCGGTAATTCATAGATATAGATATGTCAAAGATATGCCAAGATATACTGCAAACGTTGCTCATGAATTATTCTTTGAAAGCTTTAACGTCCTGATCAAATTCTTCTGTGCTTCAAAACCAATTCAATGGAGTGTTCATATGTGACTCTGGAGATATAGTGCATCCTATTGCAGCTTGCTCTAGTTTTTAGAAGCACCAACATTTAATCCACTTTAGCTAAGAAAGAAGAAAAAAACAGCAAGAGCAAGAAAATGGTGGATGATAATGAATATAATGAAGCCAGTTTTCTGTAAATGTTACTCATGTCAGCATAGGGTGGATTATGCTAACATGATGCTAGGTTCAGATGGACTTCGGCTAACAAGGAGTTGCCCAGAGAACATTCTAAAGCAAAAGCATTAACGTTTTGGTTTTATTAATAAGTAAAACTACAATACTTGCAAGAGAAGCAAATTAGAAAGGAAATAAAGGCTGGCAATTTACCTCTTCAATGATTCCTTGAAAAATTTATTTACAGTGTAGGGAAAAGCCTTTATTTATAGGCAAAGTACTAGAAAAACTTAACTAAGAAAGTTCTAACTAGCACTAAAAAAGTCCGAAAATTCTAAAATAATTCCTAATATAATACTAGAGATAGGACTCAATCTAGAAACTTCATAAATAAGACGACCAGAAATAAGACTACCAATAAGAGAGTTTCCAAATCAAGTATAAGGACTGATTTTTGGAGTGTTTTCCTTCTTCCTCTTCCTAGCATATACATGTTCAAAAGGTGCAACCTCGGTGATTGCATTAGGATGCACATCATGGACTTCATCAGGTTCCTACCGCAAATGGCGATTAAAAATTAAATTATGTTCACACGAAGAAGAATAAGAACACCCTCGCAGTGAAAAATGAAAAAGGACAATCAACATCAATATTTTCATAAGCATTGGATCAGGAAAAAATACCTTCGTCAAGCAGTTGATGCAAGTCACAAGAGTTTTCGTCATCACTAACCAGAAGCGGTACAATAACCTGTGTACAATGTAGAAAAATATTTGAGACAAAATAATAACAATTTATTTCAATAAACAAGGCGAAGATGTTCAATATTTACATACTGCCAGGCATCGATATGGATCATACTGGGAGAGAGTAAGACTCAAACACTTATTTGCTTCACTTGAAACCTATAAATGCATAAATGCAAAAACATTTTAAAAAAAACAACTGAATGACCAAAATACAAATATATCGAAACTAACTACCTTCGCAGTTTCATCCTCGATGGTATGGAGAAATTTCTGAAGAATAATTTCAATAGAATCTTCCATCCCATTTTTCTGAAACATAAAATGGTAAGAGAGATGGTCTGGATTGTAGCATATTTTCTTCCCCACAAAAAGAACAATATGACAAATCTATTGCAAGAGTGACCCTTCCTGAACCTGATGGCTAAGCATTTCAAGTATCAAAGAAAGTGCAATTTCCTTAATTGAAGACTCAGGATCATCCAAAACTTCCAGTGCAGCAGTCAGAATTTGATTGAAATACTGCAGAAATAAAATAAAAACGACCTTAATGACAGATCATCCTAATTGACATTAATAATATAAAAAACATCAGATTATAATTCCCAATAAAACCAATTTAAGTTCCCATCCAAATTTAGTTTCACAAGGGGACTTGCTACAACTAATTAAAAATTTTATGGAAGTATATATTTCACATAACAAACTATTATGCTTTTATGAAGAAGCAAACTGTATTCTTTGTAGTCAGGGAAGCAAGTGTAAAACCCCAAGATGAACATAGTTTCACATCCAATGCTATTGGAGTTCAACCTGGCTAGACATTTTTTAGCTGTTAAGGGAATACGTCCAGCCCAGTGCTGGGTTTATCACCAAGTAACTAAAGCTGACACAGGACATTATTGGAGGACCCAAGCTAGAATGATCTAGGCTTGTTGATGACAGAGCATCCAATTCAGAGTAGAAATACTATATTAAACATATATTTTCCAGTTTATCTTAAAACTAGACGTTTTCCGGCTAATTATGCAGTATATGATTTTGACTATTTATTACAGAGTCTCATCTTAGCTGATTTTGAATTTTACAGAAAATCTAAATAATTTCGAGAATACCTAATATACTATAATCAGAAATCGGTCTGTTAAGTTTCATTTTACTAATAATTTATACATTAATAATTTAAAAATGATTACACTCTACTTCAAATTATAATTTTATAGATTACTAATTTGAAGATTCCTACTTAACAATTCATAAATTCAATGTGAAATCCAATTCTATGAGTTTAAATTTCCCAATAATAATTGTAATATTTCCTTAAATAAAACAGTAAAACTGTAATTTTTTTTTTTAAAAAATATCATTAGTAACAATATTTTTGTAAAAAGAGACGTAAAATTGTACAATCATCGGAGGACACATAGCAAATCCATAATTACAAGTCTTGCATAGCATGGGTTATGTGCCATCAACCAATCAATTAGTGATACAAATGCATGCTGTCAAACCCAGTCTTGCTGACTTGTGGATGATGAAGATGACAATGATGACATTAAACAACGAAAAAACAGGGTAGTTTTTGGTTATGTAAGAGATATAATGAAGATTAATATCAGTATCTTCAATCCTGGGAGCCACCTAAAGCATACCTTGCTCCAAACAAATTCATCATTAGCCACAGAAACCTTAGCAAGTATTTGGTTATGTAAGTAAGAGATATAAGGAAGATAATATCAGCATCTTAAGCCCTGGGAGCCACCTAAAACATACCTTGCTCCAAACAAATCCATCATTAGCCACAGAAACCTTAGCAAGTTCTTCAAGAACTCCATGTCTGTTTGCCAATGAGCTATCATTATCACCACTGCTGAGCTATAATAGATCACAGATAATATTAGTGAACCCACATATATAATATCTTCAGCTTCCACCGGACAAAAAATAATGTAATTTGCAGAACAAGTCCAAAACTCACTTTGTGCAAATGTTGAGGCACACTAACTCCAACTTCCAGATAAGTATATGCCTTAACTGCAGAAAACTTCGTTTGATCGACATCCACAGTAGTCAAGTTTTCACTGTTCATCGTCGATCCCTGCTTCTGATCATTCTGAAAGCTATTGACATCCAAGTGTGAGCTTGGACTGTCGCTTATACTTTCCAAACATGATCAAGATTTTCGGCTGGGACAATCCAAGATCTTGTGTAGTCAACAGAACTATTGGCCAAGTTATGATTTGTACCATTCAAATTGATCTCAGAATTGGATCGAGAATCAAAATTTTCATACAAGAAATGGCCTTTCTCATAGGAAGCAGTTTGACCGGTAAATTCACCAACCAATGATGTTTCCTGTGTGGAACCCAATATTCCTTCATCAGTATCAGTGGAGCCAACAGCATACCTCCCAAGGACATGATTTTGCTTAAATGTCACAGCATAGCCTTCCTCAGATGAAGACCCAAAATTTACTGATTGATCATAGGAGGATTTTGTCCGTTGGCATTCTTTCTTGAATGTAAAAAATTCATCAGATAACCTCTATTCGAGGTGTTTTCTGTTTAAGCATGCGCCTCAGAGAGTTTTGCTCTTCCATTGGCAGACTTGAGTATATAATTCAAGACTGTCACTGAATCAAAATGAGAATAAATAGATACAATGCAGCATCTTTTAATTTTGTATTTTTATCACGGGCCAAGGGAGTTAATTTAGATAGCCATAACTTTAGCAACCCATAATTAGAAGTGCCTTCAGAATTTAGTGGATGCTTGCTAAAGGAACTAACAGCAAATTCAATCACAGCTAATTTTGCCTTCGGTGACCTCTGTTCATCCAAAGCACGTAACAAAGCAGCAAGAAGGGAATCAATACTATCAGTCATACTGACAACTTCCAAATTTAACGAACTGGGTTGCCGAACTAACTCTTTAGGGTCAATCAACCTCAAAAAAACATGTAGCAATATTCTCTCAAGGTAGCTTTCGAAAGGTTTTCTACAGACTGGAATCAATTCAGCAAGTGCTGAGAGTGTAGCCTGTGCAACTTTATGATGAGGATCATCCAAATGCTGATAAAACAACTTCATGATCATTTCAAAGTTCTGCACCAATTCATGAGCATTATGATGAGGATCATCCAAATGCTGATAAAACAACTTTATCGTCAACCGCTTTCTCATGCAACCTTTCAGAATATTTATTGGTCGTACGAGGCATTAGAAGGTTGGTGGTAGGTTCGTTACCAAAGTAAGACATTTGACCATGATCTTTTGTCATGAGTGTACGACTGTCGAGGTTGGTTAAGATGGAATGCCCAGTTGCATAGGTGCTTCCCCTCACAAAAGTAGACGCAGAGGAATCAGACAGAACTGAGGATGGCATAGATAAATCATCGGCAGCAGCAGGTGGAAATGGTGGATCGCGAGTTGATGGGAGGCCCACTCCTGCACTAGGGAATATCAAGAAAAGTTTTAATTTTCACATACGAAGGCCAGATATACAATAATTAGTTGAGCATCCAAAATTTCAAATTAACAAAGAAGTTATTTATACCTATATCTAAACTAGTAGAGCGTATTGATGATAAATTGGCTCTTGCAGATAAGTTCAAACCCTTCAGCATGCTTTCTATTGCTGTGACTTTCTGCTTACTAGCATGTAGAACACTTTCCAGACTTCTCTCGGCACTCTGCCCCACCTGTTTTGTGTGAGCCACAAGTAAGCTGTCAGATAAAACAGACACCCCTGAGATTGAAGTGGCAGATGTCCCTGACTGTAAACCGGCACCCTTATCCATGGCAACAATTGAAGAAATTCCATAGTCATGTACTGAGGAAGGAACAAGAGGCTGTGAACGTGGCAGCTGGGAACTTCTCTCATGAAGAGAAGGAGAAGCATATCTTCTGTGCATACTCCCTTCTTCATTAATTAACTATACAAAAAGGCAGTTGAAAAATTAAAATGATAAAATTCACACCAAAATGGAAACAAAACAAATGCTCTCCATACCGCCCCCTTTGTATAATGGGTTCAAATGACATAAAAAGATGCTTGGAGCATTCTGGCCAAGTCTTGACAAACATTCTGTAGCACGTTCTTGTGGTTGATCGTACCTGTGATACTCAACAGACCACAAATTCATTGCTAGCAGATCAAATTTTCCCCTGAGATTTTATTTTATTTTTTGTTGAAGATAAAGATTTCATTAAAACCCTTCAGAAAATGATACAAGCTGCTTCACCCCCAATAGAAGGCATGCAAATTGTTAGAAAAATTACAACGAGAAGGCAGAAAGAAAGTCACAGTGGGCCAACACTTAATGCTTTTAGTTGAGAGACGAGAAGCTGATAGGACCTGGAAGAGGATAGAGAAACTAAGAGACAGGTTACTGGAGCATCATCATGAGTTTGACAACCTTTCTTCATCTTCTTCGAGTTCATAGAAGAAGACTATCATAACAAGTTAGAGCACTCTAAATATGGTATTGTTTATGAGAGAAAGAAGAAGAAAAAGGGCAAGCATGTTGTGGCCGATAAAGGGAAAGACTTGGCTAATAATAACATTCTTATCGAGTCGACTTTTAGTATTATGCAATTGAGTTGGTCTTTTTGTTTATTTAGTTGTTTTCTTATTAGTTTTCCTAGTTAAAGTAAGAGTTTTATAATTATTTGAGTCTTTACTTATGAGGGATTATGATGTAAAACATCTATAACTATTAAGGAATCACTTCTACACCACATATCTGAGGAGACACCATGAAATAAAAGTGGGCAAATATGAGGAGTCACCTTTAGAACTCGATGACGAGTTCTTTTCCAGAAGTGGAGTTTGAAACAGTGCATCCCCATAATATCCCTTACTTGTACAGAAGTTATACCTTCTACTAGTACGAGAGTTTTGAAAAGATGAATACAGTCCATCCACACAATATCCAAGGAATAAGATGCATTACTTTTAATATAGAATTTAGGTTTTAATTTTATTTTGTATATGTATAAAAATAAGGCTTCACTTTGTAACAAAAAGAGCTACGGATGAATTGAGAATGACTAAAAGCCCTTTTATTTATTTTTTGTTATGTACGTGTAGTTGTTAATTTAGAAATTCTTATAGCACATTGCACCAAATTGGTTATCGGAGCTACGGGTTATTGCTTCTATGGTGTACCTGTCGATTGCCGGCCAGTTGTCACCTTGAATAGTTGGTACACTCTATCCTCACCAACCACCGTCAATAGTTGTCTCCTCGACTGGCTGGCACACTCTATCCCCCCTCAACCACTGAAAACAATGTCCGGCCACACTCTATCCCTACCACCACTGCAAACAACTGTCCCCTTGATCTGTCCAGTTACATTCTATCTCCAGCCACCGCAGACAGTCTTTCCCGCCATCTGTCGACAATATCTTTTCTATATTCACAAAAAAAAA